>MINK01172619.1:243-14059 GCA_001735545.1 Phormia regina
TCGGGCATAAATCCCATTAAAATGTTAGTATCAAGTTAATATGCGATAAAAATAAGTTTTATGTAAACATAAATGATACTCTAAAAATTTTACAAAGATAGATCCGTAATTTACCATAGCTCCCATATAAGGCATCTTTCGGGAATCACCCAAAAGTGAATAAATTCATATAAATGATAGCATCGACGCAATATTCTGTACTCTTATGTTTTATTTTACACTTAATATGAATGTCAGCCCACATTTGGCTCGAAGTCTAATAAAAGATCCCTGCCCTAATTATAATGTACACAATGGTGTATGGTATCATATGGACGGGCTTGACCGACTATGTCTTTTTCTCTCGTTTTAAAATTAATAAATTTATATAAATGTTAACAACGATGTAATATTCCGTATATGTTATATCGGCAAACAATTGGCCCCAAGTCTAATAAAAGCTCCTTCCCGAATTTTTATGCGAATGCATAATTGTGTAGGATATCATGGGGTCGGTCTTAACGGACTATATCATTTCCCTCGTTTAATCTTGAATTAATATAATTCATAATAATATAATATAAATAATTAAAATTTGCTTAATGAAAAAATGTTCAAAAATACCTCTGGTTAACTTGTTACAAACGGCTTGGTCGAATTTATATCACTCTCTGCAATCTTATTTAAAATTGCATCTTATATGAAAAGTGCGAAGTGCACCCTCATTTCAGATATTCGATTTACATCGGCTAAGTATTTCTATAAATCTTCGTTTTCTGATTTTAGAACTAACAGGAGAAAAGTTTGAAATGGAGGAACATTTGGCCCATAACCTTTTTTGTCCAATTTCAATACCAAAGTCTTATAATTCATTTCAGTAGATTTAAGATTTTTAATGATTTTTTCTTCATGTTACAAACGGAATGATAAACTCAATACACATATCTTTCTTTGTTGTGGGTATCGTATCAAATATTCAAATTGTTTATAATCTTGATCTTGATGTATGTATGTAATAAAACTTGTTTATTGTTTAATTTTTCGTATTATTTATTAGAGATAAATTAAATTGAATTGTATTTGTATTATTGTTATTGTTTTTATTTAAATTGTTTATCAATATTGGGGTTCTCGATATGTAGGTATATAGTCGATTAATTCTGTTTGAATATTTTAAAATTTTTGATTCAAACAAATTAACCATTTAAAATCTATTAACTAAACGATTAGCAGAATTAAGAGCTACATAGTTATACCAAATACAAAATTGTTCTTATAAATATGGAAATAACTTTCTTCTAAATTGATCGTAAGTAATTAAAGATATTAAACGCATTATGCTGATAATAGCAACATAATAACTATAACTCTAAGATAATGGACATTATCATATGGATCGTTTCTCGTGGTTCAAATGGCTAAATTTCCTATTTGGATAACTTGAAAATAAATGGGTAAAATTTGTTGTTCTTAATACGTCAAAATAAATAAATTGTTGTTCCTGACGCCTCTAAGTTATCAATATATGAGCAATATATGACCCGGGTCGTTTCGCAGTGAAGTTGACGAAATTTGCTAGAAACAATCAAAGTCAGTGACTTAATGAATGTATTAAATTGCCACTAAAGTGGTTGGAGCACACTCATACTTTTGTTTAAAATATGTCTAGGGGAAATTTTTGAATTGAAGTTACAACGGTTAACCTGTCTTTCTAGTGTTTAGACCATAACGTTTTCTTGTTACGTTTCTCTGATTCACATCTATTTACACACCTATGAGTTAAATTGGGTCTTATATAGGAGCTATAGGAAATTATGAGCCGATCTTCCTGAACGATCATTTATACTCATAAAAAAATTATTTGTATCAAATATTAAATTGATAACAATATTTGTATGGGATTTATGCACGTTAAAGTGATTTTCGAAAGATGGGTTCTTATGGAGGCTATAGTCAATTATAGTATAAAGATTATTTGTGCTAAATAATAGCGTTCCTAATCTTAGGGTATTTGTGAGTGTTAAGACTTTTTTCCGGGAGGATATTTATATGGAGATTAGGTGATATCATGAGCAGAATTCAGATGTTTTTTGTATCAAAATAATTATATATGCTAAATTTCATCAAAATTGCGGTCTGTATTTTGTTCACTAGGTTTACATAGACCGACAGCAAGCCGACCAGATGGACGGACTGATGTCAACTATGAAAGTGATTCTGAGTCGAACAGTATACTTTAAGATGGGTGTCCGAATATTTTTTGTGTGCTGGAAACATCAGCACGAACGCATAATATTCTAACCATATATTATAAAAGTGTATATGTCTTCATAGGTTATATACTTAACATATATGAACAAAATTGATTGACCCTCCGTAAAAAAATTTTAATTTTTTATAAATCTCTAGTGGAATCGACGATATGTATATAAAAACATATTTAAAATTATTTTATTGTATTTGTAAATAGCATAGATACGGGCTATCAATCTTTTTTGAGCTTTCTACCTAATAATAATTAATCTACATATTTAATAAACTACATCTCTAATAACACTGGTCGGCAAAAAAAAAAAAACAAAAATAATAATAACAAAATTTGTTCATCTTTCTTCAAAAAGTGGTGGACTATATAGTTTTGTATAAGCTGAATACTTTCAAATTTTTCCCATTAGATCGTGTTTTTTTATTATGTGTCTAATATTTCTCCCTGATATCTCGAGAATGATATGCAAGATTTATATGTATAATACAATTGCATTTAAGTCGTGCTAATACCATTTTAATTAGTTCTATAGTTTCTATAGTAATAAGATCAATCGAGTAATGATCTTATTATGAGCGAAATATTAGACACGCCCATAAAAAAACCTCCAGAGATGGTGGGAAGAAAATGAAAGTAGATAAATGTTTATCATATGAAAATTCTTCAACTACAACTATAAGGGAGTATTTAGACGACCAGTGTAATTAAATAAGATTGCACGCATGATAATCTTTAAAATTAAAAAAAAAATCTGCGTATTTAATAATTATTAATAATAGACCATTAATAAGAAGAGGACATATATGTATACGTATGTATCTATAAAAATCCTAATGCTGAAACCTTTCTAAAATATATTTAAGTTATATTAATTCAATACACTTGGCAGTAATGTCTTGAATACTTAATCCCCAAAAATATTCCATAAACAAGTTTTGATGACTTTGCACCTGAATATAAAAAGTATTATTTTTATTCTCACTAAACTAATATTTTGAATCTAAAGTAAAATAATAATCAATATCTTTGTTAGAGATAATAAATATTTGTTTTTATTAAAATTATAATACATATGTATATATGTATGTATGTAGAAAAGTATATATATGTAAAACAATTGTAAATTATTTTTGACAACTAAAGTAAATTTCGTTAGTTTTTCTTACCTTTGTGTCGTTATAAATTGAAGATTTCTATAGGATGGTATTGTCCTAGAAATATTAGATCGTTTCCAATCATCTTTTGATTTAGTTGATGATTTTGTCTTATTGGTGGTGGTCATTTTAGTGTTTTTTCTTTTGATTATTTTTAACAAATTCGAAATTTTCATATGTTGGTTTATTTAGAGTATTTAAGGCTTTGTAATTAATTTTATGTTTTATTTATTATTATTTTTTTTTTAACACAACATTCACTATTTATGTATTAACTCAAGAGGTCATTCATTCATTTTTTTTAATCTAAATTATTGTTTTTATTGTTTTATTTTTTTCGATTGCGGTGAGCGTTAACTTTTCGATTTAGCGTTTCTGGTTTGTTTACGCACAAAGTACTGACTGTTGTGCTCCATCGACAAAAACAGAGTTCTGGCGAGAATTTAAAACAATCGTCACACACGAACATGTGTGTCAACGAAATACTTTGTTCATTATTTCTTTTGATAAAGCTTCGTTTTATTAGGAGACTAAAAAGATTAATTATGAATAAAGAAACAAATAAACTATCTGCAATAAATACTTTTTCATATAAATATAAATAAAACATAAATAAATTAATATTTGGCTTGTATGCTAAAAAAAAAGAAAACATTTGTGGTTAAAAGTACAAACAGATACATACAAACATCATTAATGGTAGCTGGCAATTAAAGAGCTGTGGAAAGATTTGAAATTTTATTTAAAATTTTGTGTTTTTCTTAAACTAATTGATAATGATCTTCTGATGATCCCCTACAAGAGACTTTAGGTAATAGTAGAGTAACATATAAAGACGACATTTCCGATTGACAATTAAACAAAATTGTTATTTTGAAAACAAAAATGTGTTTTTATTTACTTTTGGCAACAACAAAATATATTCGATTACTTGTATTTTGTTGTTGCATGAGTTAGGTTTTTGACAACCGACTTTTTTGACAATTACTTTCGTCTCTTGTTAATCTTTGATATAAGCCTTTTATTTTCAATCTGATTTAACTCTATCAGTTTTATCATAATCCAAGTTTTTACATTAAAGAATAAATTTAAATTAAAGTCAAATAATAACAAAAAACAAAAAAAATTAAATATTTTTACAACTAAATTCATCATTGTTGTGAATAGACTTAGACCACTTTAAAAATAAACGGCTCATCTACATACATATGTACATATATATTTAAATATATGTAATATGTGGAGTTGCGGAGATTATTCTACATATGACTTAAAGTATTTATAAATTGAATTATTAGTTGGATAATAATTATGTGTATTGTTATTTTTATTAGTGTCCCCACTGTGCGTTATTGTCTTACTTTGTGCATATCAATGATGTTTATCGTGTTGGGAGAATTTATCGACCAACAACAATTTTAGGTTAATAATATTTTAAAAATATAAACCTGTAGTTTGTAAAAAATGCTAAGTCATTAATACTTAATAAAGCTGGTCGGGAAAAAGAATATTAAGGTTTTGTTTTATCTCTTTCTTATTTTAAAATAATTTGTTAAAAATCTCTTATATTTATACGGAAGTAAAGTCAATAAAACGAAGTTAATTTTATTATTTCATATATGCTTTTGTTTTAATGAAATTGTTACACTGAAAAGAAAAGTTACATAAATTCAATGAAAAAGTACATTGTTTTAATGAATTTGTACACGTACTTTGATTCTATGTAAGGGTTTATTGAAACAATGCACAGTGGGGCATTTATTTTTGAAATAAATTTGTAACTTTTGTTTTTTTATTCTGTTGTAAGCCCTGATAAGACCTATGCTTACAAAGTTATCTATTGAATAAAAAAATTTTGAAGTCAATATCGATTTTTCTCTAAAATAAAATTTTCTTAAGCAACATATAATAATTCTGCACTTTTTTGAAAGGTAGCTTCACAGAGATGACTTTAATATAAAAGGTAAGTTAATTAACTCAAGTGATTAAGGTACACACCCTTCCGAATTCGACCCATTTCATATGAAATTTTTGAGTTTATTGAATAATAATAATAATAATAATAATAATAATAATAATAATAATAATAATAATAAACTTTATATTAAAGAAATTTAAGCAAAATGTAAGATAGCTAAACATCTGTCCATATAAGTAAAACTAACAGCTGAATACTGCCTCTAAATAATAAATCATTATAAATCTTTTAAATAATTTTAATTTCCTATTATGTCCTCTTAACTTAATACAAACAAAATGAAAAATTTTAAATAAAAACTAATTTTATTAGACGACCTCTTGACCTAAAAGAATTATCTAAAAGATTTATTAACTTACACAAAAAGAATCTCTGGCACCCTAATACTATATTTAAGAAAAATTATATTTAGATGCATTTTACACACATGTTATGTATGTTCTCTTTTTTTGTTTTGTCATAACACATGGGATTTAATGTACAATTTTACGATTTAACTTTTAGTACTTTATATTAGGAGAAAACCAAAAGTGAAAAAATATATAAACAAAAAAATTACGCATAAATAATGCAACGCACAATTTAAAGTTAAATTTTTTTATAGGAAAATAAACAATAATATTATTGTTGCTGTGATTGTTTATATGATATAGATTTATTAAGCAAAAAAGAAAAAATATAACCATAACTTAAAAGTTATTGTTATCATTCAATTTAAAAATAATGTTATTGGTGTTAATTCTATGGAATTGAGCATTTTTATTTTTGAAAAATAAACAACAAAATTCTTAGTTGAATACATTTTATTCTAATGGAAAAGCTATTAAAAAAATTAATAAAAGATTTAACCCTCCTTCATGTACATGTTCCGATCTGTATCTGGTCAGATACACTATGTATTTCAGTACATTTACATATATGAAAAATATGTGCTACGTAAACGATTTATAGATGAAAAACTCCACATAAATTTTGTTTTTTTTTAATGTGTTTTTTCATAAAACTATACCTAACAATATTTGTGAGGATACCTGGAGACTCAAACCCCTAGGCAAATTATAAATATATTTAAATCACATTTAAATTCGTAAAATATCTGGCTAGATACATGTGCATGACGGAGTGTTAATAATAAAAAAAGGAACTCATTTTAGCAATATTGTATATTTATTATCAAAGAAACCATAATATGCTCTAAAAAATTGTTTTTATGCGCATTAAATATGTAATAAAAAGCGAAAAATATGCTCTGAAAACGAGAAAATATGCACTTATAAAACAAAGATTTCTTATATTCTATGAGCCTTTATAGCGAAAGCGATTTTATCATAACTGTGAAAATAGTTCGCTTTCAAAGTTTTGTTTTCTACACTTAAGATATTTTCGCGATTAGGGCTCGATATACTTTCATTTAAAAATATTGTTTTTGACAACATAAACTTAAAACATAATCTTCAATTTTGATGCTACAAGTCACTCTTCTTAATGATAAAATGGTATCCATTAAA
This sequence comes from Phormia regina, assembly GCA_001735545.1. NCBI lineage: Eukaryota > Metazoa > Arthropoda > Insecta > Diptera > Calliphoridae > Phormia > Phormia regina. The sequence goes on from MINK01172619.1 coordinate 7,129, forward strand.
GTTAATTAATTCCAAAATTTATTATTTTCTTATTTTTCTTTCTTGAGATAGCAAATTATTCTTAAAATGACAAAATATGCTTTAAAAGCATTAAATATGCCCTAAAAATAACAAAATATGCTTTAAATAAATGCATTAACAATTGCCAAATGCAAAATATGCAATTAAGCGTAAAATATACAAAAATATGCACTAACAAATCTATGCCAAAATTATTTATTTGTCATGAAACGGATATATATTTTATCATTGAATTCATTCAAAGGAAAAAACATGCAAATTATCATCTTACCATTTCATCTATTTTTAATCAATCATACAATAATTTATCGTCACTTACCTAAAAAGAAAAAAACAAAAGATAAAATTAATGAAAATATTTTAAGATAATAATTTTATTATAATTTATTTTTATTTTTATCGATGCTAAAAAATAAATAAATAAATAAATAAATAAATAATTAAATAAGTAAATAAATAAATAATAAAATGCTCCATTATTTTTATTAAAAAATTTGTTTTCTACGATTCCTGTTTCCGGCTATTTTTATTTTATTTTTTTTCGTAATATTGGTAACGTATCAAACAGCTTTATTGATATCAAAAGCAAATAAAAAAAAATAATAAGATTTGAATTCAGTTACCTAAATAGTCAGAAAAAAAAAAAAAAAAATTCAATTAAACTTTTAATCAAAATTTTACAATGACTTAACACTTTCGGCCGCACACGAATTTAGCTGTAGCTACCGAGAGAATCATATATTTTTTTCATATAAAAATTAAGAGCGGTAATTCCTGCTTTTATATCGTTTAATCATTTTTTCTTAACTGTGGATCAAATGACCGAAATTTCCGCGATGACGGAAAGTATTTTAGCACTAATAGCAACTCTCACTACTTCCAAAGAAAAAACAAAAATCAGCTGTAATATTTAAAAAAAAATTGTTGTTAATATCAGCGGTAATTCCAGTCATTAGTTTTTTTTAAAGATTAGTGACTGAAGGGAATTCCAGCATTAAAGCCGAAAGGGTTAACATTCTTATACAATTAAATAATTTATTCAAAATTAATCAATATCAATTACATTCAAGTATTACATATTATTACATAGAAAAATCTAATTTCAAATACAAGTTTATTTTTAATAAAAAAAACATATAATTTTATAATTTTGATCTCTTTATTAATTTAAACAATTAAAAAAGTAATTGGAATAGTTTTTCTTTAATAAATCGTTAAATATACTATATATTCTCTGTGTAGCCTTAGTCCAAATACTATTCCCAATACTTTTTTAATTGCATTAATTATTCAAGTGATCAAAATTACAAATTGTTTAAATTTTGTTACTAAAATAGAACAATTGAAATTTTAAGTTATGGTATCAATTAATAAATTAATCAAATAAAAATAAAACTAGGTGCTTAATTTAATAGCTGAATATAACATTTTTTAAAAACTTGAATATTAATTAATAAAATAATTGAATAGTGCACCTATTGGTATTTCGATTTTTCTTTCTTGAAAGTAGATTAGTAAGCACTTACTTTTAACCTGATATGTAATCAATTAATAGAGATCAGATTTTTAGAAATATTACTTTTTATCAATCTTTTCATTAAAATTATAAAAATGTTATATTTTTAGAGTCGGTAAAATATAAAAATACATTAATTACTTGTTTCTTTATGTGAGAACGAAAATTTAATTTCGACAATTCAGTTTTTAATTATAGTCTTTAATTTTAATATATGTTTTTAATAAATAAATAAAGTTACTATCCACTTGGATAATAATGACTTCTACAATTCTTTGATATGAATAAGTTATTGAATAGCATCAAAGTAATTAGTTCTTATAAAAATATCTAAGTAAAGACTTTCTGAAATACCTGCCAGTACTTATATATATATAGTAAGTAGTTGCCTCTAATGACATCGCTGTATTAAAATAATGAGTTATTCATCTAATGTGTATGTAGTGAAGAGCCATTATATTAGCTTCTTAACGCATTACATAGCAAGCAAATTTTTTGCTGAGATTATTTGATAGTTTGAAGTTTTTTTTTATTAATTTTAACAAAACGATATATTAAAACGAAAATTTTTGAGTTCCGATAAAATTTCATTTTGTATGATTTGCATATTTGGCTAATTTTTATTTTGAAAAAACGAATTTAATAATAATAATAATAGACAATTATGAATTTCGAAAGAAGAATGAAACATAATCTGAATATTTTATCTAAATCTTAATATATCTTTAATATTAAAATTTTATTTTTTGTTGAATTTGCAATAAATTTTTTAAATCTACAAAAATTCTCTTAAAAAAGAAATCATTTTACCAAATCATAAATTTTATTTTTAATAATCTCATACTTAAACCTATCAATGACCATCATTCACTGGTCCGTTAAATTAAATTTTGTTTCATCTTTTATTTATAAAAGTCTATAGCAATAAAAGCGTAACATGGTTATATCGATAATCATAATTCATAAAATTGTTTACCCAGATAAAGTTAACAAATCAGAATTTAAGTGGAGAGAAAACTAAGTTTAAACAAAAAAAAAACAAAATTAAAAGATACTCACCCACTAAAAACTCCCGTGGCTTTTTCCTTAAACGCTGTTAAACCCTTCATGACGTTGAAAAACGTGAAATGAAACTTTTTGCTTCAAATGTTTTTTTGTTTTTGTACTTTTGTGGTTGGTTGTTATTTTGATGTTTGTTGCTTTTGTTTATAAGGATTCACAATGGGTGGTCGTTTCCACCATATAAACAGTTCATAAATAATCTTAATCTAGTAACTTTCGCATACGTTTCACACGTAGTTTTCACTGACTATTTCTATTCCTATGTAGCAATATCAATTTGTTCACACGTTTCTTTCTCTCTACCTTTTTGTTGTTATTTTTATTTATTTGTAACACGGTTAAGGATTTGATTTCAACAAATTACAAAATGAAATGGAACTTTGGTTTTATTACTTTTTTTTTTACATCACTTTCAAAATTTTAACACTTGGTGGGTGGGGTGTTTGATTGGTGTGTCCTGTTGTTTATAATCTATTTTTATGAGTTTTTCCTCGTCTCTTTTTTTTCTGTTTTCAGCTTCTGTGGAGGCTTAATAATTATTACAAGCAACTTGCTGACTAGCTGTTCATTGGTGTATCCATAATTCCATTTAATTTATTTATAATGAAATCTCAACAATAGTCATCATCATCACCGCCAACATTCTCACTTTTGCGGGGCTGGAACTAGTATTGAAATAGGTAGTTCTTACTGTAGATTTGTTGTACGAATACGAATTTATGCCAAATTGGCAGTTATGGGTCATTTTCATTTTACTTCAGCCTCCTGTAAGGATAAACAAAGAGAAAATAAATTAAATAAGTTACATAGAAATTGGAATTTAGTCATGCTCATTTGCTGATAAGCAATTTTGTTAGTAGTTGTGTGAGTATAATATTTTTGTTTTGTAATATTGTATTTGTTTGTAACTTTGCGTATGTATGTGATATTTTTTCCTCTTTTTTTAGCCACAACTGAAAACATGGCAACCAACATAAGCCGATTATATTCATAAATTTTACTTTCTCAGTAAAGTATGAGTAGAACAAATTTGCTGATGAAAGTTTTAAATAATACGAATTTTAGTATATAAAGTTATTTGTTTGATAATAAAAACAACAACAACAAAATTTATATAGTTATACTTCAAAGGATTTTATATGATTTTTATCTATAGAAACATTTAAGCAGATTTCTTTTTGGAAATAAAAACATGGGTGGCAGATATTTTTTCTCTTATAAAAACGATGACAATTAAAAAAGAAAACTTAACTATGTAGCAGGAAAAATAATTAATAAAAAATATATATAGTCCACTTTAATTTGTTGATACTACACATTTCTTCCATTAGACCCTACATTTTGGACTTTTAACCATAGATCAATATATTGATCAATAAGATTGTTAAACTTTGCATAAATGGTGCGACTTCTCAGTACTGAGAACACAAGGCGTTTATTTTGTGGAGAAGTATATAAAAAAATTTTGCTTAAGGAACTTTATAATTAAAAAAAAAACAAAAACTGAACCATCTTTTTAATATGAATGTCGAAAAGTAATAAGTTCTAGAAAAATAATTACAATTTAAGTAATAACTAATTGAATTTAATTTTAATCTAACAGATTTAAAATTATTCGATCAATACATAACATTTCAATTGATTCCTGAACTATTCAAAGTTTTAAAAGCGACCCGATTCTATTGCAATGTCACAACTGGGTAGCGAACCAAGAACGTGTGAGAACACCTGCTCTAAAAATTAAAATCAAATATGTCAATTAGTTACTAAATATAAAGGACCTACCAAAAAGCATTTTCTTTTTCGTCATATCAGAATGTTTCGGGACATTATATTTTCGGGAGTTATATTTTCTATCAAGGCAAACGACATTGGGTTTTGTAATTAGTTTGAAGTTATATATTCAGATATGCTGAACTAATATAAAATATTAAAATAATAAAAATATTGTTTATTTATGAAAAGTATTTTGCCAAACAAAAGTTATAAAATTCGCTTTTATGAAAACGAATATTGAAAAATATGTGACAGTTATATAAACGCAGCTAGGAGCTACAAAAAGTCTTTAATAAGTTTTGCTGAATAGCGGCTTATGTCTGTACCCTAGACATTTTAGTAAAAATTGCTCAACATTTACTTATATTTAAAAAAGGAAAACATTTTCTCAAGTATTTGTACATTCATGACCATGAAAAAATAGAATAATATGCACAAAAATAAGCAAAAATAGCATGAATATGCAAATAAAAACCAACGAAATTATAGGCTCATACATATTGACATAAGACTGATAGATTTCGATATTTATAAAAATATACCATTTTATGTATTAAAAGTCATATTTGATTCGTCTGAATTTTTTCTTTCTTTTTTAAGAAAAAAATTTTGCAATGATTAGATAAATTTTATGCAAAGATTTAATAAACAAGCATTTTTTGCGAAATACTTCTGAAATATGCAAATGCTTATATTCCAAGCGAAAAGCTTGATAAACCTGCTATATTCGTGACAACCAAGAGAAAAGTTTTCAGATTCAATGTACTTTCTAACCACAGCACAGTGTCCCGTTTCAAAAATAAAGTGGAAATAAATCTGGAATTTTCAAACGGCTGGTTCGATTTCGATATTTCAAAATAAAAGAGATAGCCTACATATGTTTTTTGTAGATCTCAAATAGCACAATCCACTCATATAAAAACCTTTTAAATCGGCTGAGATATAACGAATCTGGATCGTTTTTACCATCTAGACACGCCCGCTTATTGTTATAAGGTCCAAACTCAAAACTTAAACTTGCCAACTCCTCTACTTACATCGTCTGAATTTTGATTTAAATCGGATAAGCCGTTTGGAAATTCCAGATTTATTTCCATTTTATTTTTGAAGCGGGACACTGTGCGCAGTTAAAATTAAACATATTTCGAACAGAAAAAATATCAATCAAGTAAAGGTGTAATAAAAGTTTTTTCTGCAAATTGCATGATTTAATGATTATTCATTAATTAAACAAATTATTAAAACAAAGTTTTTTTTCTTTTGAAAATATATCAACAAAATTAAAAGTTTTTAGGTATTTTTAATTAAAAAGTCAACAATTAATTAATAACACGGTGTTACAATGTGCCCGTTGTAGGCCTTCTTGGGGCATCATAAATCAGTTAAACACGTTTTTTCACCACGCAAAATTTAGGGAATTTTTCAAATTTATTTAAATAGTTTTGTGACGTTCCCAAGAAAGTCGCTTTCCAAGTGAAAAAATGCTATTATGTAACACCGTGTATTTTTTTATAATTCGTTTCTTAGTAAAATTAGCCACTGAAACAAACTTATACACATTTTTATCAAAACATAAATTAAGGTGGTTAGAGTAATACTTTTGCATGAAACAAGTATCGACACAAGCACACTAAACCCTACCACTGAACCCTTTGTCTCAAAATTTAGAGGGTTTTTTGTCGGAGTTTTTGAAAATTGTTGTGAGATATATTTAAAAAAATTACTATTTAGATCGTTTTTCGGTTATAACTTCTGCATTAAATGCACTTACGATTGATCTTCTGAAAATTAAAAATCCATAGCTTAACCCCTAAATGTAAAAGTAAAGTAACCGAAAAGTAAATCAAACTAATTTTGTTTAAAACTTTTGGCTAAACACGTAATGGAAATTAATTTTTATATTAATTTTAGAGTTGTTATCATCTTCTAATTACTAATTTTTTAACAGTTATGTAGATGGCGGTATATCATACTCAGAAAAAATTTAAAATCGGTCTTCAATTACGAAATTGTTTACATTAATTAATTTTTAATTGATTTAACTATTAATTAAACGTAATGAGATGAACATTTTTGAAAATTTATTGAAATTTATTTTATTTTTATATTTTTATGGATAAATTTATTGCGAAATAATTTATTGAAAAAATAATGTTAAACTAATTAAAAAGTTAATTATATTAATAAATAATTTAATTAAATTCCAATGCAAAGTTAATTAACAATTTTATTAACAAAAAATATGAAATATTTTTAATTGATATAAACAATTTCGTAATTGAAATCGAATTGTTTGCTCATAATTTTGAGGTTTGACTAGGTTCTTAGATAAATACATATCTAGTTATTTTTTAATTAAAATTTTTTGGGAAATACTTATTTGAAAATTATCCTAGTTTATTCGATCAGAAAATAATCAATAAAATCAATAACTACCCAGCAAAAAAAGAACTGAAAAAGCTATGATTTTAACATTGTATTGTCATTGGAAGGAAGAACTTAGTGGTGAAAAAGAGCTGCCGAAGTTCTTTTTTTAACCCATGTTTGTCATTGGTA
>MINK01172620.1:781-18076 GCA_001735545.1 Phormia regina
ATAAAGACTAATCACAATAATATATATTGTATACAAATATAGTCCCTTAAATATTCGAATTTCCAAAAATCCCTTCGTAATGGATATATTTTTCGGTTGACCAACGTTTATAAAAGCAAGTTGGAGTCTAAATCGATGTTTTTTTTTTAATTGATGAAATTAAAAAAACAAATTAAGTGTAAATATAAAAACCTTAAAAAATATTAAAATGGTTGGGGGTTATAAATGGTGTTTTATTGTTTTTTTATTTTTTTATTTATTCATTGGCATTTGGTGTTTTTTCATTAAAATTCATTATAATTTTGTTTAATTAATATAATAATAATAATTATTCAATATTTTTTTATTTCTTCTACATTTGTACCCCATGTCTTTATGTTTGATGTTGTTAAAAAAATATGTTATACATTAAATTAATGAATAAATGTTCATAAAATACATGAAACTATGTTCACACAAAAACACTTATAAAACAACAAATTCTATTAATTAAAATCATTGTGGTGCTGCTGAATAAAAAAAAACTGGAAACTTAAACAAAATTTTGTGTTTTGAAATAAATTCAAAATTATTATTTGAAATTGAAAAAGTACAAAAAGTATTTCATATAATTTGCAGAACTACAATAATTTGTAGAGGATTAAAAGCAAAAAGAAAGTTAAAGAAACAAAATCACTAATACTCTCGTCTTACACATGTATTCTTTTGTTTGTTCTACAATTATTATCTTTCTATCATTATTTTACATTTTACATTTATTATGATTTTTGTGGAGATTTAAAATAATAATTTTAATTAAATTGAAACATTTTATATAAATTTCTTTCCATTTAAACACAATGTGCTCTTAATAAAATCACAAAATTTGAAATAAAAACAAAAACCAACGATATTGAAATGAAATCATCAAATAAAAAAAAAAATCATCATTATAAAAAAAAAAAAATAAATAAAATAAAAATTATTGGATTTTTATATACTAAAACCAAAAATATGAATAATTATAATTTTAATGGAAAATTCATCATGAAAAACGCCATAACCTCATATAAATTGTTTGCATATAATTGAAAATTCTATGAATTTTGATAAATAATTTATATATCGCCACGCTTATTGAATTGATTTCGAATAAAAAAAAATATATGTGGGGCCATATGGTTTTCAAATTAAACGAAACAAATTAAAATGTATCATCAACCATAATGACTGAATGGTGCCAATAAATAATAATAAAATAAAAAAAAAAATAATAAAAAAACGCCACAACATCATCACTGTAACAAAACATTGAACCATTCATCACACCAATGCTTGCTTGTACGCCACACCCATCCTGCCTGATATGAATGATCGACCAACCAACTGTTTAAAAAAAATACCAATAATCGGTATATATATATGTATGTAAACTAATGGCCTGTAGTGAGCTGACCTTATACGATACCGGTAGTCCTATATTTTCCGTTTCCTATCGTAATTATTAATTTATTGACGCATCTTGTAAAACAAAATAACATTTCAAAATCTAGTTTTTAAATAAAATTTGTTTTTATATCTTATAAGCTTAATATTCATTGTTTTTTTTTGTAAAGAAAACTTGTAAAACTCGCATTCATTTCGTTTGTATTATCGTAATTATTATCTATATATTTTTTTTTTTGCTCACAAATTTAATTTTTTCCAACTATATATCATTAATTAAATATTATATATAATTAGTTTTATATAAATATTTGCCTGTTGTTGTATTTGAATTTATTTATGTACAAATTATTGTAGTTTTTATTTAAAAAAAAATATATTAATTTTTATTGTTTTCTTCTAGCAATTTATTTAATTAATTTTGTAAATTACAAAATAAAATATGAATTTAGTCACTTTGTTGTAGCGTTTTGTGTTTTATTTGAATTTTATTAATATTTTCCTTTATGTTTTCATTTTTTAATTATTCTTAAAATCTTGTATAGATACATTCTTTTTAAAAAATTGAACTTCTTATGCTTTTTTGTTTAATAAAATTATGTTGATATTTTTCTGTGGTAAAAAAAAATGTTTACTAGTAAGTATTTTACATACCTACATAATATTGTTTAGTATAAATGAAAAGAAAATGTATAGAAGAATCTGGTTTAATTAAAATATATATGTCATTTAAGATGAATGTTAAATACACCATCTTTTTTTTATAATGAAATATAATAAAAATTCCTTCTTCTATGTAAACTTGTGTGCCACAATTGGGGAAATAAAAGTTATTTAATTCGACTTGTGACACTTAGGACTAGCATTAGAAAACTTAAATATTTCTTCGATTACATTAAAAGATCAAACAGATGCTACAATTATTTTTATATTAAATGTTTCGAAGGTCTTTATAACTTACACAAACATAGCACATAAGTAAATTTAGGTTAGATGACAGACCAATATTATATAATTTTACACAGCATAGAAAAAACTATGTTTCATAGGCGATTAAAATATTTCAAAAGGTTCAAGAAATCAAAAATAATACAACTATGTGACCCTTAGGGTTAGCTTTAAAAAACTTCAAAATTTCAACAATTATATTAAAAGGTGAAAGTTCAAAGATCATAGGTAAAAGCTTTTAGAGTAGAAGCTACAATATTTATACCCTACACCACCAAAGGAGGTTGGGGTGTTTTGTGTTGGTGCAAATATTGTAACGCAGATAAAAAATTTTTATACACTCACCTCAAAGTATACAATTCGACTCAGAATCACTTTTTGAGTCGATTTAACCATGTCCGTCCGTCTGGTTGTCTGACTGTTCATGTAAAGTTTGTGCGCAAAGTACAGGTCGCAATTTTTATGAAACTTGGTACATATGATTTTTTTGGCACAAGGACGAAGTCTATTGCGCATGATCGGCACATTATTTCATCTAGACCCCATACAAATGTTCTCCCGGAATAGAGTTTTTATCATAGATTATTGACATAGATATGAAGCTTAAAAAAACTCTATTAAAAAAAATTACTCAAAAAGGCACACGTACTACAATTGTTTTTGTTTTCAATGAAATTTGTTACTAACATATTCTTAGAGTCATGTTTTTTTTTGACAATCGACTTAGGTTTTTGACAACTGAACTTCATATATATGTTATAATCTATGGTTTTAATACTAAAATGTTTTATGTTAGCATTAATCCATGTGTCAAATTTCATGAAGAGCGTTCCATAATAGACAATAACTCCCATATAAGACACAATTTCGAGAATCACCAAAAAGTGCATAAATACATGTGAATCTTAGTATCGACGTAATATTCTGTAATAGTATTTTTTTTTTTATTTTCCATATGATCAGGCTTGACCGATTATATCTTCTTCTCTCGTTTTTTTTTTTTCATAAAATGTCATGGTTCAAAGATTATTATACCCTACACAACCAAAGTACACTGTATCATTTTGTGCCTTATGCTATAGAAAAAATTTATTAACGTAATTTGGCAAAAGCAATTATTTAGATTCAGCTAAAAGTCTTATTAAAATTGATGTATTCGATTCATTATGTTCCTAGACCTCATACAAATTCTGTCCTGGTGATTCTAAGCCAATTGGAAAAGCTCCTGATTAAAAAGTACAACAACGTAACTTTAACAACATTGGGATATTACTTCTATTTAACAGTACTTTGATTTGGGACAAATTTGAGCATTATGTTACTTTCGTCATTTAATAAAGAAGCGATTGCTAAATATTTTATATAATAGAGAATTTAAAATTTGATTATTATTATTATTATTATTTTTTTTTCTAATTTGTATGTCTCTCAGAGAAAGCTGATAAGTTATCGATAATGTTATAAAAGTTATCGTTTTTATTACGATTATTGCATTAGCAGGGTGTTACATGTAACACAGTTATCTGATAGATGTTAAGATCACATGTACATATATTAGAGTATCCCGAGGAAACCCCTTTTGGGATTTCAACGCAAGAAAGCCCCTAAAGCGATGCGTAAAAATTTATGTAATACGAAACAAATATTTGACTAATTTTAAAAATTGGTATTCAATTCTCTACCGGTGCGCTGAGGGACATAATCAAAATTTTTTAAAATAATGGGCTGATTGGATTTTTATAGAATTTGGGGTATGCGTAGCAGAGAAGCGTATAATGTTATAGTTTGGAAGTGAGGCACAATAAACTCCTCAAGGGCAGAGCTAAGGGGACTCAAAGTTAGGTACCTCTGACATATAAAAAAAATTTGTTGCATGTAGACTTTGTCATATAAAATGAGAAAGTGAAAAAAAAATTTAAGATAAGAATTTAAGATCACAAAAATGGATTTTTTTACATTTTCGGCTATAGAATCCAATTTTTTTCGAATTCCCGTAGATTTTGATTTTAAACTTTTAACAACATATTGAAGATTCTTAAAATATATTCCACTTGTCTATTCGTGCATTGGAATTTGAGAAAATATGGTCTAAAGTCAAAACTTTCATATAAAATGGGTCGAATTCGGTAGGTTGTGCACTATGACCAATTGAGTTACTGAGCTTGTTTTTATCTTAAAGTTATCTTTCAGAAAAGTGAAAATTTATTATATGTTAATAAAATTTTATTTTAGATAAGAAATAGTGTAGACAAGAAGTCGTCTTTTTCAAATTTATAATCAATCATTTTTGCACTCGGTAAAGATATCGACATAAATTTTTTTGTACTAGTTTGGAAAAAACTAATAATATCGGTCGGAAACACGAATTATGGTGCTTAAAAATTCAAAATAACTCGAAAACTATAAGAGAAATATAGGACACGTAAGCATGTTTATAGGTCTTATCAGGGCCTACAACATTATATAAAAAATTAAAATAGGATGAGAAACATAAATTTAGCAAGCGATATAACATTTTGTATGTCAGAGGTACCTAACTTTGAGCCCCCTTAGAATCGCCACTGAGGGATTTGTTGTGGCTTTCTTCCATTGTACATTCCTTGCTACGGCAAAATCCAACCAACCGATCAGAAGTTCCAGATTTATTTCCAAAAAAAAAATTTCGACTCTGCCCCACTGCGTAGTGATTGAAAAACTATGGGTCCCATACATTTTGATCAAAAAAAGGTTCGATTTTTTAAATTCAAAATTTTCTTCATGGGATTTTATTTCAGTAGAAGTCTTTTTAAGACATTTTGATAATTTTCTTTTTTTGAAAATTATATATTATGAACATTACCTACTAAAATGCAAAATTTTAATAGTTTGATCATAAAGGGAACAAAATTATAAAATTTCTATTCATTCTTCAAGTAAAATATTGAATTTTTTTTGCATGGTGGTTTATGGACCAATGTGCTTGCGGGAGTTTTTTAAAATATTTCTTTTTATATTTGGTTAAACATTTAAAATTTTTTGATACGCATTTCACCGAAAACTCAATACTATTTTTTTATGAAATATTCTAGACCCGTGACTTTCAACCGGTTGAAGGGAACTGAAGATCAGTTTTTATTTTTTTAATATTTTTTCAATATTAAGCTCATTAAGCTGTTAAGTGAAAAATACATTTCCGGAAAATAAAATATAACTTGTTTTATAAAAAATTAATTAAAACCCGGGAGAATATGGAAAACAGTACCAAAAGTAATATTTTGGAAACACTGATCTACAATATTCCTATAATGTTGTGATACGGAAAAATGTTTCAAATGATTTTTATAAAATAAATACCACAGATAGTTTTTTTGTAAATCTGAAAAAAGTAATACTTTATTTTCTGGAATGTATTTTTAAACTTTACATCCCATATATAATTAGTTTATGATAAATTAAATTATCTATTGAATAAATATAATTTTAAGTGAATATCCTAACCGAGTCCAAAAATAAAATATTTTGAATTTGAAAATTACAATAATTAAAAGTTTTTGACCCAAATAGGGTCAAAAACTTTTGTTTTTGACCCTATTTTTTAAAAATGTATGTTTTTCTGAATGATATTTTCATGGAGATGACTTTAAAATAAAGAAATAAGTCTACAAACTAAAGAGGTCACCCACTCGAATTTGACCTATTTTATATCAGTTTTGAATTTACTCTATATTTTCCAAAATCCAAAGTATGAATCTAAAATATGATTTTACAAGTTTTTAATTATAATCTGTGGGACTTTGGAAAAATATTTTTAATTTTCTCCAAAAAAAAAAAAAAGATTGTAAAAAGTTTAATTTAATTTTAAAATATTTTAATTTAATTTGGCAAACGATTAAATATCTTGTACGTAAAAGGTGTCCTACCTTAAACCCTCTTAGCCCTCCGTCCCGAGGGGTGTGATTTTAAAATCAAATAATAAGTAGTACATATACAGATCCCTTTTATGTCTTTTATAGACCTACAATAATGTATAAAAATATTTCAAATCTAACCTGGTACAGGAAACAACAATTTTTCCAAAATTTTATATGTCAAAGATACCTCCGCCCCTTAGAAGTCTGATTCCCCCAGTTCATTTCCAAACTTAACATTCTAAATTCTGTACGCCTAAAAACACATCCAAAATTTCTTGATTCTTCCCACTGTGTATTGGTCAGTATCGGGAATAGTTTAAACTACAAATTGTACTAAAATTGTTTATAAACTAATTTTGGATAAAGGATATTTACTCCCATTTATTCTACGTCTATGTATTAAATATAAGCTTATATATTTATCTGGCAACAATGTAACGGGCACAAAGTTTTCACTAATTAAAGCTTTATTTATTACAAAATTAAATAAACTTTTGTTTTTGCAATTGAGAGTTAAAATCTAAAACAAACTTAATTAGAGTACAGTGCAAATGAAAAAAGCTTAACAATACACTGAACAAAATTCTATATTAACATACAAATTTAAAGTTGCCAATAAAAAGCTTTAAAGTATTTTTGTTTATATGTATAATTATTTAAATTATGTTATAATCTTTTAACTTTGTTTCTTTGCAGAATTTCTACAAATCCAGATGCAGAAATTGACATCATTAATGATGACGATGCGTAGCCATTACTGTGTAATATAGAAACGGATGACAGCGAAGATGAGCGGGAAAATTTAAGTTCTCATAGTAGTTGCAGCAGTATAAGAATACTTGCCAATGAAACATCAAATATTATTAGCTAGCATCCATTGAAATCTACTAAAATTAATACTATAGCTATAATACAAAAAATTCAAAACACATTTGAAAGGAAATTCATAATAAATTTTATATAAAACTAATAACAACACCAAAGGTATAAATGATAATAATTTAATAATTAAAAAATAAAAAAAATAAATAATTGGCAGACTAATAATTAGTTGAATACTTATATTCGAAAATATAAATTGAATTAATTTTATTAAAAATATTTTCTTTTTTAAAAAGTAAAACAACAATAATTGTATTTAGGTTTAGAAGAAATATTTTTTTTGTAGATAAGTGAAAATTATTTTTATTGAAATTTTTTAATTATATTTTTTTATAAGTATATAAATGTACTCTTTTTTAAATAACTTTAAGCATTTTATTGGGGTCCAAAATAAGAATTTGATTTTCAGTCTGATTAATATTGGTTTCTTAAATACTAATTTCCTATACTTTTGAAAATATTACTAATTTTATTAATTTATATTTTAAAAATCATTGTTTTTATTAAGACATCACATTAATGAAATTAGTAGTTTGAAGTTTGGAGCCTGAAATTTTTTGTAAATTTTTAAATTGAAAATCATTTTTATTTTTACACTCACTTGTTCTGAATCTTTATAAAAATTATTTAAAATATATTAAGAATTGTTTAGAATATTATTAGCAAATGAGTTTTTAATTTAAAAAGAAAAAAAAAACATAAATTAATTTATGTATTGCTTAAATTACACTGGTTGGCAAAAAATCAACCCCGAAAGATGAAAAGTTGAAATTGATGCATAGTTAGGCCATTACTCTAGTATATTTTCTCAAGAAACGTTTGTAAGATTGACATAAGTGATACACCAAAATCAGCAAAAATATCTTCAAATCATACAAACTTAATTTGTGTTCTCAATTTTTGATATAATTGTTAAAAATATATATTTTTTTGTTACTAAAATTTCTTATAACAAACATGACTAATATCAGCGGTATCTATAAAACACCATAAAACACGCGAATGGTTCGATTTTTTGTTACGATTTTGATAAATGACATAAATCGCTATCTATTGCAGTTTAATATAAAAATATAATAGACAAAAATGTTTGTACCCACAAAAAAAAAATCAATATATAAAAAAGTAAAATTTTATTCTTATTTAGAACGTTAAATTCTATTTAATTCCATTTTTTTATTTAAGATAAATAATGTATCTCCATATAACTGTAGATATGTATTTTTAACTTAATTGTGAATTGTGCTACAATTTTAATAAGAAGTGGCTTTATTTACACAAAGTTTTACCAGCTTTGAGATAAAGATGATTAACTGAAATATTTTTGAAGTTTTCTCTTCCAAAAAGAAATTGTATTAAGAAAAAAAAGAAAAATAATTTTTTTCGGTCACTTATCTCTTAAATTATTGAGCGGAAAAAAATTTGGTAGTAGAATGATTTCAATCCAATTCCATTTTCCGTTATCAAGTTATAGCAAAAAATACTCAAGTAATCGGTTTATTTAGGACACAATGTTAGACACGACCATAAATAAATCTCGACCTGATAGGAAAAAAAAACTGAAAGCTGATTCGAGTTTAGCATGCGGAATTCCATCTACATATTTGAAGCAATACGTAAATTTTTTTAAATAAGTTTTTCTTTATATATAAAAAAAATATTTTAACAATCCTTGTATATTTTTGCAATTATTTTTTTTGTTTTTAATTCTAAAACACTTTTTTTCTCCCACTATATTTTGATAATAAAATTTATTTGTTTCTTTTGTTTCAATAATTTCTTAAACTACTTGTAGCAAAAGGCTGTGAAATGTTTTTTTTTTCAAATTAACCTAAAACATTAACTATATCAAGTACTTTAAAGGAATTAATTTGTTTATAATATTTTATTTTAAATAATTACATACTTAAACAGTTGTTTTACAAACAGTTTTACAAACAGTTTTACAAACAAACTGCTTTACTTAAGACATTATAAATTTTGAAAATTTAAAATTTACTTAAAATTAAAATAAATAATTAAGTATATAGTTTTTTTTAATTGGTTCTAAACTAGCTAAAGCAGTAGTGCGTGCAATGATGTTTTTTTCTTTAATTATTACATTCTCATTATCAAATTACTTATAAATAATACAAAGTTTTATAATTATAATCAATTAATGTAACTATATAGATAATTGTATTAAACAAAAAATAAGTAAAATGTGTATAATAAAAAATAAAATATAAATGAAATAATAAAATTATTTAAATTTATGTATTAATTCAGTTCTGGAGTTTCTTAAGTTATTTAGAAATGATTATGGTAAATAATAACAACAATATTTTCATTATTATTTCTCATGTGGATTATATAGTAACACAGGAAATATTTTAAAACGCGTTCTGAAATCATTAGTTCTAGAACTGGAGTAATCAGAACGTTTTCAGATTCTCTAATAACATCCTCGGAACTACTGGTATCACAACCAATTCTGACACCAATAGAGTAGAATATATTTATAGTTCTCAAATCGTTTTAAGGAATGTTTTTCAAATAACTTCCTAAAACTGTTAAAAAAAATTGTTTAAGAAATTTTCAAAAATTAAAAAAGAGTTTTTACAAAGTTAAATTTATTTTAAAAGTGGCCTTTAGGACGTATCCTATTAGAATAAAAAATAACAAAACACGTTCTGAAACCCTTACCTAGTGCTTCTATAGAACTAGTTCTGAATGTGATAGTTTCGAACAAAAATCATTGATTAAAGAACTAGTTCTAGAACCGTTTTATAGAATGGCTATCATTGATCGTAACGCCAAAATAGAACAACTAAAGGATATTTTCATAGGTTCCGAAACTAGTGTTAGAACTAATGCAATTTTTCCTGGGAAATATCGATTTTCCACTTTTTCAAAAATCATTTAAAAAACATTATAGATTATTATGAATATTCAGGAATGTCATAGAATTTATGTCGGATTGGATTTTTGTCGGAATTATAAACGAATAATTGATTTCATTTCGTATCATGAAATCGAATTGGTTTTGGTATTTTCGAATGTAAACAAAACCGATGCTCGATTCAGTTGTTGCATACACAGAAAAAAATAAACATCGACTTCAATTACGAAATTGCGTATATTAATTAATGATAATATTAATAACTACAATAATTGATTTCATTATTAGTACTTTTTCTTAAATAGATATAATGAACTTAAAATTTTTGAAAATTAACTTAAATTTATTTTATCTCTATATTTTTATAGACAAATATTTATTTTTCTTTATATTTATTTAAGAAATATCAATTTATTTAAAATATAATTTTAAGCCAATTAGATAATTATTTATATTAATAAATAATAGAATTAAATTTAAATGCAAAGTTAGTTAATAATTTTATTAGAAAATACTTTTATTTGAAATATTTTTTTCTGTGTACATTTGCATATTTGTTAACATTTTTATATGTAACATTTCAGAAAAAATTTGAATTTTAAAATATTATTGAAAATGTTTGTGTTTTATTATTTTTGTTAGAAGATGGGGGCGAGAATAATGTTAAGCGATTGTGGCAATCTAGTTATTCAGCTTACGGAGCACAGAGAAGAAAACCTAATTAAATTGTCAAAATTGAGTCAATCTGTCGTAAACCGGAAAGTCGACTTTGTCCTAAAATAAAGGTTTAAAAGTAGCTAATATCTTTATTGCGCAATAACTCTTTAATTTAACATTTTCCGATAAAATATTCAGAAAATTTTGACATATAATTTTTTAGCCTACTATGACTTGTTGTGATGTTATAAGTAATAATTTTTTTTTTAAATATGGATCTAGCCTGCTAGAAACGGTTTTCATCACTTTGTAGAAAAGGATTTGTAGTTTTTATAAATCGATACGTTTTATCACATTTGCTTAATATATTAGGGTAGATGGAACAAAGTCTTAATTTTTTACTTATTATACAAATAATGGAACTAAATGAAGTTTTTAATCGTTACAGAGATTATTTTTAAATTGCTATCAAATTGAGCAGTGACTCGAAATTTAGGTGTTGCCGATTAACCAAAAATTATAAAAGTTGATATGTTAATATTTTTACATATTTTTATTTTTATCACATTTTTATTCCTTCTGTCTTAAAAATCGGCAAAGGAGTGCAAAATGTTAAGTTTGTAAGGGGGGCGAAAGAGACCCCTCAGGGGCGGAGCTAAAGGTGCTCAAAGTTGGGTACCACTAACATACACATTTTTTAATCGCTTGCCAAACGTTTGTTTCTTGTGCAATTTTAAATATTTTTATACATTATTGTAGGCATTGTCCTATTTATCTCTAATGGTTTTTGAGTTATTTTGAATTTGTAAATACATCAGTTTTTCATGTTCTTGGTCCAGTTTATTTAATATATATCCTAGTTTTTCCCACCGATTTCATTTGTTTGTTCTTTAACCAATTAAATTACAAAAACATCTATTGAATAAAAAAATTTGAAGTCAAAATTTTAACCGGGTCAAAAAATAAGTAATTTTGAATTTGAAAATTACAAAAATTGCTTTTTATGTTTTTTTGTTTTGGCCAAAAAAAGTATCTACACTCTATTTTCTCTAAAATAAAATTACTTTTAATTTTTTTCTGAAAAGTATCTTCACAGAGAAGACTATAAAATAAATAGTAGTCCCAATAACTCAAATGGTCAAGGTACACACTCTCCGAGTTTCACCCATTTTATATGAAAGTTTTGACTTTACCCTATATTACACTACAATAAAAATCAATGGGAAAAATTAAGATTTTTTTATGGGATTTTTGGTGTTTTTTTTTTAGGAATTGTGGGATTCTTCTTACAAAAATCTTAGTTAAGTTTTTTCACTTTTTTATTTTATATAATAAAGTCTACATAAGCTTTTCCTTTTCGTTTAGATATCTTTAATAAAAAAGATTTTATTACAGATAAAATGTTTAGAGTGTGTTTTTGCTCAAAAGCACATTCGAACAATGGCTACGGGTACAAATTATTTATGTTGTTATGGCTTTAATATTCATATATATTTAATCGCACACGTTTGAAATTTTTCTAAATTAAAACGTTTATAAAGTTTTTAATTTTGTTAAATAAGTAAACACGTTTTATTTTTACAATTTACTTTAGTCACATTTTAATTCATTCAACTCATTAGATCAATGAACAATAATTCGTTGTATAATGAATTTATGACAAATATTTAGTATTGAAAATAAATTAATAAACATTTTAATTGATCTAATAAACGTAATTAAATGTTCTATAATACAAGTATTAATTTTTAAAAACTGGTTTATATTAAGTATTTATAAATACATAATTTTTCACTTAAACGCTTTATAAGGACAAGTGGTTCACAAATGTTGGGTGCGTAAAATAATGGTAGGGGAGTAAAAAATACCAGAATATAATTTTGTGGATAACGATATTGCAGATTCGAATTCAATGACAAAATCAATTTTTATAAACTTAAAATTTTCTGAAAGGGTACTTGATTTGTAATAACGTCAGAACCTCTGGAAAAGGAAATGGGTTTAAAGCCTCTGTATAACTTTTGCAATTTTTATAATTCCTATACATTAACAAGTTAAAGAAAATATTTTTATAATATACTATTATAATTCAAATTAAAAAGATATAGTGATTTAAGTTAAAACGGACAGCGATCGGACTTCATATTTACGATATCATTATATTTATTTGCAATTAGAAATGTTTCTGAATTCATTATATTATACATGTAATCATATATGAATTCTTTGAACAAATTTTAATTTTTTGTTGTTTTTTTTTTTCTAAAAAACTGTATTTATTCACTGATAAAGATGTTGGGGGCAAAGATTTGTCCTAAAGCCCAATTAAAATTTTGTCTTTTTTTTTTTGCAAAGCTGCGATCCACATAAAATTATTTTATTTATATGGCTTAATATGTAAGGTAAACAAGCAAAAAGTGTTTTTTGGGGTGGCCCTTATAACGACAGAGGAACAATTTCAATGAAAAAAGTAAATCTTTTTTGTCAAATTTTAAATGTAACAATATTTTGAGGTCCAATGATGTAGTGTTCGAAAATCTGATAAACATTAGTTTTCATTTCATATTTTAAAGATATTGTTAATGATTTCAAGACGAATATTTTTAAAAAATAAAGTACATTCGTAGCTTAATATATTTACACGTTTCAAATTTTTTGAAAAATAGAAATGTAATAAAATGGTACACAACATTCAAATTTTCAAAAAAAAAAAATAAATAAATAAAAATTTTTAGCAATATGTAGTTAAAAACAATATCTAGTATTAACATCTAAAAATGCGTTTAATAAGTTGTTGGATTTTTAAATTAATATAAAGCTTTCACTGAGACGATACCAACTCTATTTGCTATAGTATTATAAAACCCGAAAAATATCCGAATTCCAAACCCTACATGTGATTCATTTTATTCATATATCTCTAACGGTTCAATAGTTACAGAATTATTTCCAAAATAAGCATTTTTTTATAGGATTGATTTTTTTTTTAATTTTTCATGTTTTTAGCATGTGGGGTAGACTGGTGTGTATTTGTAATTTTTTTTCCTTAAAATTATATTTTCAAAACGTTATCAATAAACTTCCTTTAGTAATAAATACCTTGATATGTTGGCCTTTTCGTCCTAACTATTTATTTTTTATTATGAATTTGTGAAATGACCAAAAATATTGAAACCACCAGCTTTTGAAAAAAAACACTTAACAATTTTATATGAAATAAATCAAAATTCAATTAACAATGTGGGGAGTATTGCTTACATAATTTTGATCATTTTGTTTTACTCTTTAAAGGAATTTGTTAAAACTGTTTTAAAACATAGTAAAAAATCATTGATAAACTTCAAAACATATTAAAGTTATCACAGTTAATGACTTCTACCTCCGAAAAAATATATGTTGAAAATTTTCGATAGATAAATGATATATGAGAGAGAAAAAGGAAATAAACATTAAAATCAAATATTTTACTTTGTTATCAAAATAATTCGGAAAAATTCTTGCTAAATGCTTGTTAAGTGCGCAATTAGCTACTTGCGCGAAATAACGATGGCTGAGTGGTACACGTTGAAGACTATAAAACAACATACGATAGATGAGCACGTGTTCGATTCGGGGTGTCGTCATCGACATTAATGAAAAATTATAAAATAAAAATAAATATAGAATTAATAAAAATAATAAAAAATGTTTAAAAAATAAAACCATTACTGAATTGCTATCAAATTTTTATTACATTAATCGTGACTGAACCTGTCCTTTTGGACTAGTACTGTGACATATCCTGTAACCTGTCTCAAAGGGCTAATTAGCCACCTCCAATAACCCTATGTAAAAGTGACAGGTTCCTCTTATATAAAGTTTCAGTACTGGGATCAATCACTAGCCCTAAGTACCTGTCACGTGACTAATTTTTAACAGGTTCTCTTTACTCAAGGGTACTTATAACTTCTGAATTATACACAATGAAATTTTATTTTTATTATAATTTAAATGATAAAGATTTTGATTTTATTTGAAAGTTCAAAGATCAAAATTTGACTTATAAAAATTAAATTTTTGCCTCCAAAAACGATATATATTTAAAATTCTTAAAATTATCTAATATTTACACAACTCTAGATCATACTTTTAAAGAATTTCATAATGGGATTTTAACATCTTCAAATGCTAAATCTAGCATTGAAAGTACTCCCGTTCGAGACCTATTCCACCCGGAAAATATGTACTTTATATGGTCTTCAATGATTTCTCCAATATGTTATACGCGTAAATTAAAAAAAAAAAATTGCTTTATGACCTTAAATTTTTTTCTGGTGACTTCATAATTTAAATGCATAATAGAAAATATAAAAAAGTATATTAATATACATATAACGTACTTGAAATCATAACATATATAAATAATCTCAATTTAGTTTAGATCTATAGTTGATGCACTAACATAAGTTGCATATATGTAATTAAAACGGGAAAATTTATTTCTAAATAAAAATGAAAGCAAAAATTCATGTTGCAATATTAATAGTAAGCAGCTGCTTTATTCCTATATTTGGAGATTTACGTAAGTTTTTGAATTTATAAAAACAAAAAACAATTTCATATCTAATATATTTTCTTAAATGAAATGATTTTTCAGCTTCTGAAGTAATTAAATGTAAATCAAAGAATAATGATGACTGCATAACAAAAAATATAAGAAAAATTATAGAACTTTATCCTTATGGCAATCCTGAATTTGGTTTGCCAAATATTTCGGCTATTGCTCGAAAAGAATTAATTTTTGCCGAAAGCAAAGAGGATACACCAATACAATTAAATTTTAAATTCAATTCATTGATAATTGGTGGTTTGGAAAAAATACAACCACTACATGCACATGGATTTAATAAGAATCTAACAAATACTTTAGAACTTGATTTCTTAATACCCCTGCTTACGATAACTGGTGACTATATAATGAATGGTAAACTTTTGCTATTGCCCCTAAATGGAAAAGGCATAGGAAAAGTTATTTTCAAGGATACTGTATTAAAGTTTAAGGCAAAAGTTGAAACGGAAAAATGCAATAATAAGAATTATGGTAAAATAAGTAAATTGAAGCTGTGGTCAATGGAACCAAAGAAGTAAGTTTTAATTTAACCTTTGAACTTTTTTTTTTTAAATATAATATTTCTTTTGATTTTTTAGAATTGTTTTTAATTTAGAAAATATTATAAATAAAAATGTTATTTTATCGCAAAGCATTAATGAAGTAATCAACGAAAATTGGAGTGATCTTTGGAATGAATTTAGAAAAAATACCATAAAATCTACTGAAGAAATTGTTATAGATATTGCTAATGGTGTATTAAATAAATTGTCAATAGATGATTTTTATTCAGATTAAAAGATGCAAAATATATACCCCTAATATAAAACATGATTAACATTAGTAGGATGTTATTCTTTTATACTTATTGTTCATTGCTTTCGAAGCACTTCTCTTCTCTTAAAATTATGTTTATAAAATTTTTTAATAAAAATTGTGTTTTTTTTTTTAATTTTCTTCGAAATTATATTTTCCCGCTAAAAATTTATTTGTTTTCCTTTTTTTTTTTTTTTAAGTTTAAAATACGCACTTTGTTCCGGTTATGAAGTTCAGAAAGTGTTTTTTTGTTTTTGAAGAATTTCATCGTTTTTTGCTGGATAATTATATAAACCTATATATTATTAATAGTAATTGATCATCGAAAACTGTTCTAGTTTATTTATATTAAATAAATTTTGTTTCAAAAATTGGCAAACAAATTTTGTTGAAAAAAATTTATAAATATTTTATAATTTATATAAAATTTGTAAATTAATCAATAAAAATATTTCAGTATTAAATTTTAATTGCAAAGAAGCGTTATTGTTAATTTTTGTTTGCGATTAAATTAGTTTCTTATTGTCACGGAATAAATTAACATTTAATCTAAGCCACTTAAATGTTGCAACAACAATAACAACACATTTTTTCCTTGCATCAATTAAAAGCATTTGTTTAACAAATAATGCATTTGGCTACAAAAAAAAATTAAACTAATGAAAAAATATATATGTAAATATCATAAAAAAGTAAGTACTAAAGTTATAATCGGTTCCGCTACAAATTCTACTATCTGCACTTTGAATGAATAATAATCACACGTTAGTAATGAGATAATTAACACTAATTTTAAGTATAAATATTTTTCTTGATATTAAATGAGATTCAATAAAAAAAACCCACTAGAAAATAAAGATATCGACTGAAATAGATAGATAGATAGATAGATAGATAGATAGATAGATAGATAGATAGATAGATAATCGGATAAGGAGCAAAAATTCGATAGTGGTCAAAAATTGTCTATGTAATTTGTGCGCTGCATAGTGGTTGCAACATTTGTTGGAAATAACTCTGTAACTTTAGAACTACTAGACGTAAGAAAGATTCTTAGGAGGCCTGGGGGATCGCCAAAAATTTAATTTATGATTAGATGCTTTCTTCAGTTCTTTCTTTAACTCAACTTAAGTCCTAAAATTTTTCTAAAATATTTTCCAGATTCTGTATAAATTTCTAAATAAATTTCATAAGATTTTATACCTATG
>MINK01172620.1:19268-35397 GCA_001735545.1 Phormia regina
AAAATAATACAATCAATATGAAAATACATAATACTCTTTGGATTGCAACTATATTAACATATAAAATATTAGCAGTTTTTGGAGGAGATTTACGTGAGTGTTTTTATAAAAAATAATGTGTGTCTTATAATGATTAATTATAAAAAATTTCTTAATTTCTTAAAACTATTAAATTAGAAGTCAATATTACTTTTGGTAAAATTCGTGAAATTATAATATTTGAAAAGTTTTAAATTTTATAATAATTTTTTGTTTTAAACATTATCCTTTGTAAGGATGAAACAAAATATAAAATAAATAACAATTTTTGTTATTAAACAATAAATCGAATATAAATAAAATAAATGATCAATTGATTAAACTGAAAAAGTTGGCTTAATATGTTCATAATGACTTGAAGACAATTTTAATTAGAAATGTTTGATATTTATGAAACAAAATCAGTTTTTTTTTTCGAGATATGCATCAGCATATAGTGCAACCTCCTTAATTTTTTAATTCAGGATTTATCGCGAGAACTTCACTTAACAACATTGTTGGAGATATATCAATAAAATTTCACATGGTCAGAGCCGAAGTGTTTCGAGTTGATTTGCAGGAGTAAAGGCCACTACCAGGTTACGAGGCACCAACAGATTTGCCTACTCGGGTTTTCCATTTTTTTTTTAATTGCCAAAAATTAATTTATATGACAGATAGTCTTTGGGTCCGAGTCCTACGATACGATCCCTTAGAGCAAAAGGCATTTACTATATCAAGGAGTAGATTTTTACGGAAAGACAAGTTGCCGTTGCGAAATACGATTTTTTTAAATCAATTTCCAGAAGAAAATCAAAACATTCTTTGAGGTGAGAACTGAAGACCAATTTTAAAATTAATTAGTATCGGTACACTAATCCGTACAATTCCATAAGTAAATAAAAAAATGTTTTTTTAGCTAAATCAGTAATCTTATAGTAACTAAGGTTTAAACTATAACTAACTTAGCCCCAGGGGCCGAACATAATCGGATATTTACATAGACATTCCACGAATTTCAACGACAGAAACAAATCATTTAAAAGCATGTTAGCTTTCAGCAAAACTGATCTATGTCGCATTGTTTTTTTTTTTTTCAATAGATATAATGTGTATGTGTTTAATAATTTTCATTGGAAGATACAAGCCAGTAACACCTACTTACTGGCTTGTACTCTCTCTTTTTGAATATCGCTGCTCTAACAACTTATTACCATTTCTTTCTAGCTCCCGAAATACAAAAATGCAAATCAACCGACAATGAGAAATGCATTGCAAAAACTATCGAAGAAATAGTTAAACGTTATCCCAATGGAAATCCTGCATTTGGTATGCCCAACATTGCTGTTATTAATCAAACCGATATAAATATTTCAAAAACGAATCCCAACTCACCAATACAAATCAATTTCAAATTTATTAAATGCACCATATATGGTTTAGAAAAGACGAATGTTTTAAGGGCTAGTGGTTTTGATAAGGAATTAAAAAAAGTCGTATTAGAATTACATGTACCGAATCTACGTTTGATAGGCGATTATGAAAGTACGGGGAAAATATTATTATTACCGCTGAATGGCAACGGTAAGGGTAATATCGAATTGAGAGATTGTAATATACGATGTCGTGTCAAGGTAGAATTTGAGAAACGTAATGGAAAAAATTATGCAAATATTAAAAATATTAAGGCGTTAATTGAACCTAAACAGTAAGTTGTAGTCATGAGAAATTCGGAAGAAAGCTTAATTTTACATTTTTATTATTTTTTCAGAATGCTAGTGAAATTGGAAAATGTTATCAGAGACAATCCGATTTTATCTGAAACTGTTAATAGTGTGATTAATGAAAATTGGAAAGATGTTTGGACGGAACTACAGGATGGCATTAATCGAGCTATGGAAATTATTATGATTAATATAATGAGAGATACATTAAATGAATTGTCAACAGATGATTTTTATGCGGATTAATTAGAAAATTTAAATTTTATATAATTAGATACAAATATTTTTAATTCAATAAATTTCAAGCGGCTTTTGTAAGTGATTTATTTTGTATCTGCAATTTTTAAAATACAAGACCAATTTTGATGATACTTCATGGACGAAAAACATATTTTTAGAAATCTATAATTTTTGTTCCGTTGGAATTGCATGAAGTTATTTAAAGGTGCAGTAAATAGCGTTGAAAAATGTATTATTATTTGTAAAAATGACTAGCTCAGAGATGTTCATTTTTGGAACTTTGTAACGTATAACATGTTTTAGTTTCATATTCTAGTGAAATTTTAAAATGCTTTTTTGAGAAATGTATACCCTTAAAATTAGTTTCTACCTTTAATATAAAAGAATATTATGTTTGATAAATAATGCAATATAAATTCTTTTGGTAAAAAATTATCCACTATTTAAAAAAATAATTAAATATTTCTTCTAAATTTTTTAATAAAAAAAAGAAAAAATATTTTTTTATTTTTTGTGTGTTGTTTTTAGAATTAAATTTTTATCATAATATTTCATAATTTGTTTTTTGTAATTTTAAACTATTTATCGCACATTAATAGCCTTATTCTATAAAACGAAACGAAAATTTGTTCCGAAAGTTTGTATTGAAAACAACAAATACATTTAAATTTATTTGTTGTTTTCAATATAACATTTGGAAACGTATTTTCGTTTCGTTTTACAAAATAAGGCCCTAAATAATAATGTTTTATGTGATAAACGTATTTGTCTTCAATATTAATAAAAAAATATTTAAAATCGAAAGGGTAGAAATTTCGTAAAAATGCACCCGAAAATTGCATTCTTGTTGTGAGTGCATATTTATTTATTTAAATGTCTATAGAACAATGTTCCTTACAGACTAAGGATATAACTTATATTAATTATTGAACTTTAACATGGTTTAGAATGGCGCAACTGTCTACTTGGGGTATTAAATGAAATTTTTAAAAGAATTTCTGTGCAGTCAATATTGCCATTAATTAAATAAACAAAATAAATTACATAGACTGTATTTTTCTTCTCAATTCCAGTGTTTCCAATCCAATGACTAAGTTACGTTGCTCTTCGTTGAAGGTAGAGGCTGAGTGAATATTAAATATATATAGTAAACTACAATTTGAGCTTCAGGTTTTAAAAAAATTATTATTTTAGTGGGGATTTTTTGGTATAATATATGTAAATATTAGGGGATGCAAAATTTAGTATTTGGGGATATGACTTGAAAAAATCTAGGAACCCTGCAAGGATCGAAAAATTTCAACTTTTTATTGAAATTGCAAACGGAATGAGAAACTTATGTATGTATATCCGTTACACCGGTGATAAAGGTTATAAAAATAAAACTCCAGAGAATACAAATTTATACAATTTTATTTGTTTACAAATTAGACTGATCTTGGTTCCAATACAATTAAAAAATTTACATCAAAAATCAGTTTTATTCGGATATTTTTTCCGTTTGTTCAGCTGCTTTTACTTTTATTATTTCAATACAAAATAATTAAACTTAATATTTGTTTGTTATCTTCACAAAATTTAAATATTGAAATGTTGTTGTTTTTTTATTTTTATGGTTGATTCTGCTGTAATTTCTCCTTAATACGATAATTACCCACTTGATGTAGGTCATCATAAAATATATGATCTTGATAAATTTCATCACGATGATACATATTTTGATAGCCTTTGGTATGAAAACCTTTTTTATAATCCTTTAAATCGGCAAAAAACTTTTCTGCTTTATACACTGAATCATTTGTAGTAAAAGGACGTGGAAGTTGTTGAGTTAGTTGTAATTTCTTTAAAGTATCTTGAACACCTAAATATTTTAAAGGACTCGTTTGCATATCATCATCATCTAAAGGATCATCTACAAAATCTGCAAACATTTCGGTAGGTGGTTTCAGAGTTTGTATCAATTTTTGAGGCTCATTAGTGGAACTCAAAGCTAAAGAATCGTTGGACAATATTTTATGTACTATGGGTACTGGATATAACATGGTCGATTGATTATAAGACATTTTGGCATTGGGTAAAAACACTTTTATATTGGTACCTTTATATTGTTCTTTAATCTCTGTTTTGGGTCTTTTGTAATAGGATTCTGATTTTTTTATAGGTTTTAATAACATAGTATAAGGTTTGCCATTTTTAATTTTCACTAATTTCACCAACTTCGGTGGCTTTAAATAGCGATAGTCCACTTGTGTATTTAGGCTGGTAACAGGTTTTGCTTTTATCTGCTCTTTTTGTTTCGCCTCATTTTCACTGTGTCGTCCCACAATTATACAAACAGGCATTTCCTGGGGTTTAGGTATATTCAGAGAAGATTTAAAAGGACATTGTAGTATGTAATAGTCTTCTGTGTCATTGGACGTTTTAACTGTTGATGTGGGTAGACGATAATAAGAATGTAAATTTCTTTCCACTATAATGGCTTGTATCAGAAAATCCAATAATATATTTAATACAATAACTGTAGTGAATACTTTATACATGTTAACTGTAGGAAATTTTTAAATGAACTTGAAAATTTTCCATAATGCAGGCGATTTTATTATAGACTTTTGTTTTCTTGGGCGCTTTTTTGTATAAGTTGGTGTGGAAATAATGCATGAGTGATTTTCTTAATCGTCTTTTTACATAATATTAATGATTTGTGGTTTAAAAACAAAAAAAAAAAAAAAAAAAGAAAATCTCATCAGAAATTAAAAAAGGAAAAAAAAAAAAAAAAAAAAAAAAAAAAAAAAGTAAATCTCATCAGAAATTAAAAAAAGGTTTTTTTGCAACATTATGAAGAAAACAATGGAATGCAATTATTTTAAAATGTGTAGATAACTCTTTTTATTTGATGTATGTTATTATGATTTTGAATTTAGAGTTTTAAACGCAATAAAATAATAATTTCAAATTTACACCTTTTTTAAAATTAAAATTAATTTTCAGTTGAACATCTACAAGTGTCAAATTGGATCATTTCGGTCAAATAATAGTTTTTTGTATTAACCTTAAATGATTTTTAATAATTTCATATTATATTCCATATTGCACAGTGGATTAGAATTAAAATTGTTTGTTCTAATCAATTCTTTTTAAAAGTAATTATGTAACTATTGAATCGTTAGATATATCTCACATAGTCAGAACTGAGATGTGTCAAGGCTAATCCAAGTTTCTATGTAGTTTTAAGCAAAAGTATAAACTTTTTAAACAAGAATTGGGTATTAAAGAAAAAGGTACAAAATAAATATTGATAATTTATGATTTTTTTGCAGAATTTTACGAAAGAATTAAAATTTTAGACATAAAATTTATATATAAACTTTAATAAATTTAAAAAAATCCAATTTTTTTACATGAAGCGTGTTTAAAAATTTTCTTATGCCTCCGTAAGAAAATACTTTTTGGGTATATATAGAGCTATATATAGAGCTATTTGATTCAAACTAGCTTTATAGTTTGAGAACATAAACAATTGTCCAAAATTTGGCTAGGGCTTGTGACTAGATCTTTGCCCAATGCTCTTCCGGATTTACTTTACATTTGTACTGCGATTGCTATGTTATGGGAGAATACCCCAAAAATATAAATTTTTTTAAGTTTAAAATTCAGAAAAATTATTTCAAAAAGAAAAGGCGTTTTGGAACCACTGTGCTCCATGAGTTATGAGTTTGTGCTGATGTTTATAACACCCAAAATTATTGGTCCAAGACACATCTTTACATTCTTTGCCGTCTGTCGTCCATGTAAACCTTGTAATCAAACTGAGGGTCGAAATTAAAAAAAAAAAACATGAATTTTGGTATACATTTTTTTTTATAGTTTAAGGATAAAGTCTATTGAAATTGTTTATAAACGGTCTATTTTTCACCTAGGACCCATATAAATTTTTTCCCGGAAAAGTGTTAAAGATCATAAATACCTTAAATACAGCAATATTTTTAATAAAATTTGGCACATTTAATTTCATATAAGTTTAAATCTGTGTAATGTATTTCAAGTTCAGAACTAACCATAGCTCTTATATAAGGCCCTCTATAGGGAATCGCCAAAAAATTCTGTATTCGTATTTCACACTTAATACGATTATCCGTTCACAATTGGCCCTAAAACTAATTAAAAACCCCTCTCCGAATTTTGATATACACAATGGTGTATCGTATCTAGTATTGCCAGGACTTGAGAAAAAAATGCTAAACTGAGCTTAGGAAAACGTAAAAAAAGGATAAATGTCCCGAAAAATAAAGGCAGATAACGTAAATAGTTCCTATGAAAAAAAGGATCTAAATTATTTCAATTTTTATTTTTTGAAAATAAAATTTGTAAATTTTAAGCCTTTTTAAAGTTATGTTAAGAGCTAAAACGAAAATGTTGAAGCTAATAGTAAAATAAAAAGACTAGATTTAGCCTTAAAAACTAGCATATGGAATTTTAAAAATTGTATTGTCCTCTGTGGATAGATTGTAAATAAAATGAGCTAATAAAAAAGTTAAAATTTTTATTTAAAATACATTAAATTCGGGAGGGTCTATGCGTACTTCTATTAGATGTTTCGTCTTGTCTTCAATTTCAAAATTATCTCAATGAAGATGATGAGCGTAAAATTGTTTTGTTCTTATCTTGTGGAACATTTTTTTTTTTTGGTAAATAATATTAATAATAGTAATAATTTGGACCCGAAATAGATATCAACTTTTAGTTGGAAGATTCGGAAGATTATTTATTTAACTAATTATGTTAAACTCTTAATAAAATTTGTATATGTATTGTTGAAACTGGAAAGCAATAAACATTTTTCTATGTAAGAGTAAGTGCCCTAATACCACTGTTCTTGAAAGACTTATACACTCCTCTGCTACACATACACATATTAAATTTCATGTAAATACAACCAACCAGTAAGAAGTTACAAATTTATTTACAAAAACATCGACTTTGTACCGGAAAACAATCTGCTGGGATTTTATATTACAAACATTTGATTGCTTCTTTACCCTAAAATCCAATTTTATAAGAATTTGTTTTATAATTTAAATAATAAAACTACTTCTTGCACTAAAAAAAGTTTTTTCTTTGCATGTCTTGTTGCAAAGGTGAATAACATTTAATTAATGATTTGCATGTTATAATTTGATATTTATAAATAATTTTATATTTTTGCATAGCCTAGGCTTAAATATTTTTTACATATCATGAAATAAATTTCAAGTTCAAAGTTTTTTTTTTTTTTTATAAACATAAATGTTTCTAAGCAACTTAATGTTATTGTTTATAAGAAAATAAACAACTTGTTGCTTGGTAAGAGCTTAGCAATATGTTTAAGAAAAAAATGCAATTTCCGTTTGTAAACAAAAAACTGTTGCTTTTTTTGTCTATAAATAAAATAAAATTAAATTAAACTTGTTGCATTAAGAAATAAAAAGAGCTACTAGTTAACTTCACTTATTATGTTATTTGTTTATAAACTTGTTGAATGATTTCGATTATAAAAACAAACAATTGAGAAAACATGTAACCATAGTTTTTTGTAATTTTGTTAAAATGTTTTTTTTTTTGTGAACAATTATCACGCACATATTGTTTATATTATAGGCTCGACAGATAAACTTGTGCATCTGGTAATAAAAAGACCAGATTACTTTTATAGCTATTATTATTTTGTAATAACAAAATAGTTGCTCAGCTCCATATTCTGAATTTTTGTATATTGTATCTATTTCACTTCTTTTACCGATATGAATCTAGGAAATTTTTCGGTATTGTGGTCGAAGGCTTTATAATAATACGAATGTAATAACAATTTTAATATAATATTAAAGCTAAGCATTTTGAAAATTTTAAGTTAAACTAAAAACATGATCAAAGTGTCACTTTATTTTGTCGCAAAAAATCCACGACTAACCCAACACTTTTACCTCAAACATCATATGCAAATAATTTAGAAATTCCTTTCGTCCATTAATTAAAAAAAATATATAAAACGACAAATACCTGGACACCTGAAATGTTATCCATATTACATTTGAATGATACTTATTTTGAATTATATACCATAAGTAAAAGACCACACGTTATTTTGTCCGATAGTGTATATTATACAGGGTTTTGGATACATAAATGGTGAATAATGAGCCTTTCAATTTAATCTTAATCTATTCTATCTATTCTCTATTATATTCTTTTAAACTTATTTTCTAATTGAATATCAACAGGTTTTTGTGCAAAAACTTTACAAACTGCTCATCTAATTCAATTAAGATATTAAACACTTTTACTTTGCAAATAATTTGCGTCTAAATCAAACAACTCTTAATAAATTTTAAAACAATAATTGCAACTCAACACGCAAAACATTAAAAAAATCGAACAAAATAAATTCTCTTACTTATAAAATGTATATGTATGTATATGTGTCTAGTTAAAAAATAACTACAGAACAATCATTTCCTTCCGATATAATTCCTATACACAATCAACCAAACACTCTAGAGTTGCCGTTGCTTGGTAAAATAAATAAATTCCTTATTGTGAAAAACTTTGAACTCATTTTTTTTTATTTTCATATTTTAATTTATTCTTTCTTATAGCCAAAAAGGATATATCCTTTTTCTATATTTCAAGCATGTTGCGTGTTGTATATGATTATTGTCTCTCTGTACCAACAGTGTCATCGATAAAATATTTTGTTGTCTGGGGTGAAAGACAATAAAAAATAACACAACATATTTGCTTCACTTGTTGTTGTTGTTCATAAAACAGACTTGTTTTATTATTAGTGTTTCGTGACAAACAGTTGCATTTTGAAAGTCAACGGAAACGGAAAAGAAAATTCTTTTACAAGAAGACACATATTAAAAGTAAGAAATTATCTACATTTAGGTATCTATTATTTAAAATTATGTAATTTGTAAGAAAAACTTATGAAAATTTGTGAAAAATATAAAAAAATACTAGAAAATTAAGAAAATTTAATAAGTTTTTATTTAAAACTATTTAAAATAAGAAATTTATTTAAATAAAAGAGTTTTGAAGTGAAAAAAATCTTTATATACCCATATAGTATAATGACTTTTTTTTTAAAAAAGTGTGAAAATAATGATGATTTTCAATAAAATTTAATTCGAAAAAGTTATTATTAATAATTTTATTATTATTGTGACCTCATGTGACATACATACGTACATCCATACATATATGTAATAGATATTTATGCATTGTTTGACAATTTTAAATATTTTAGGTTATTGAGATAAACTATGTACAGACATCCCTTTCAAAACAAGGTTGTAATATATTTATTATAAGATGAGTTGATTTAAAGAACACCTTTATATTTTCAGTAACAAAATAACATGTTGTTTGATTATAAAAAAAATTTACGTATTATTTTAATAAAATAATACGTAAAAAGAAAACCAACAAGAAATATACATTAAACGTAAGAGAGAAAAAAAATAATAATAAATCAGATTGTTTTTTTTCTATCAGTAAGAAAACATAAATACAGTAGACTCGCGGAAACGTAAACTAA
Organism: Phormia regina; assembly: GCA_001735545.1. Classification (NCBI taxonomy): domain Eukaryota; kingdom Metazoa; phylum Arthropoda; class Insecta; order Diptera; family Calliphoridae; genus Phormia; species Phormia regina. Next base: position 28,824 of record MINK01172620.1, read on the forward strand.
TTTTCACGTTTTCGATTGGAAAACATAAATATACTTTTTGGTTTTAATGAACAGTACAAGGTATTATATTCCTCTAGGGTTAGAAATAAAAATATTTTATTCTTGTTCGGCGATTTCCCAGTTTTTTTAACATCAAAAATTAAAAAAATCACTTTTTATTCACATTTAAGAATGGCCTGTGTAAAAAAAATCCCACTTCTGAGTTATTCACGCTTTCGAGAGTGTATTGAGATGTTTTCAATATGCTTTTAATTTCTGGCCTTACAATATTATGTGGACCTTTTTTTTCTGTTATGCAGAGAAAAGTTAACTGTTGACACAAAACAGCTTCTGTGTATTGTAGACGGTATGACGATGTTGGCGTTGCATTGATAAGCATGTTGTTCGGTAACTATATGTGGTTAACAAGTTTTTGCTGGGAAAATTCGAAACAGGAGAAATAAAATAAATGAAGTAAAATAATAAATACAATTTTTTCTGAGTAAGGAATTGGGATACCTGTATTTAATTTAAATGTTGCATAACAACTAATGTCACCTACAATAACAACTTTTGGAAAGTCTAATGCAAGATAAATAATTTATGTACTATTTATATATAATAGAACTTTGTTGTGCATGTAATTAGTTTAAGTTGAAATAGCTCACAAAACCATACATACATACACACATACATACATTATTAAGGGAAAACTTCCTTAAAGTACTAAATTCTTACAGAATATTATACATTTTTATTTTATAATATAAGTGCAGAAAACAAAACAACACAGGAAGATCATTTTTGTAATTTTTTATACATCTTAAACGACATTTTACGATAAAATTTGCTTTCGGTATAAATTTGTTATGACACTTGGTACGAATTTTGTAAATGTTGTCGGTTTAGATATTTAGGCGGTGAGAGATCTATATGTTATTGAAATCATTATGAAATATAAACTACATCTGATATATTTTATTATATTTGTATTTGTACCATCTGCTATATTTATAGATTAAACACCACTATGGATCAACCATCGACTAGTGCCGAAGCTGCAGCAGCAGCAGGCGCTGGTCCTGATCCACGTCTGGAGTTAATGGGCTCCTTTGTCATTAAATCCCTCAAATTAAAACCAGAAAAATGGACACGTGTTATTACCGTAGAAGAACACAAGGGCATCATAAAGGAATTTCTTGATCGTCCTACACCAGTAGTTTTAATAATAATTCTTACACAATCAGCACAATTAGTACCCTCTACCACATTCCCTCTGTCACAACTTAAAAGTAAAGGTGTCTATTTCATTAAGAAACAACCCTTACCCATACCACGAGAAGAATGCAATCATTTTATTATTTGTGGAGATTTAGCAACACGTACAATTGATCAATTATCAGCTTTAGTAGAAGAAGTTTTAGTACCCTTACTCTCGAATGAGGACAATTATAAGACATGGCCTTTTATGGTAGCTCAAGATGTACAAAAACATGTGCATAGTTTAAAAAGTACTGTACATCAGGTTAAGGGTCAAGTTAGTGGTGAAACTATTTTAGCAATGCCAGTAGGAGTGGAGAAAATTGTTAAGGCCGCCAATAAAATAAGTGACAATCCAAATTTACAAATTGATTTGTATTTAAAAAGTGCCATAGAGGGAGTGGTTATTAAGTGGGCAACCCAAGTGCATGAGGTTATAAAGGAAAATCCAGCAAATGCTTTTTTAAATGGACAAAATCCTACACCACATACAGGTTAAGAAGGAGTATAAACATTTGATCAAGTTTAAAAAATAAATAATTTCCATTAACTTCATAGAATTTGTATTTTGGAATAATCGGTTGAAAAATCTCTCATTTATCTTTGAACAATTACGTAATGAACGTATAAGAGCCATGGCTTTGGTTTTGGAACATTCACGTAGTGCTTATTATCCTTGTTTTCAGACGTTATTTAAAAATGTAGTAACTGGTAAGTTTTTTTTTTAAAGATATTAACAACAAATTATGATGAAATATATTAATATACAATTTCAAGCTCTGGCTGAGGCTAAAGATATCACTATGTATTTAAATCCCTTAAGGAAGATTGTACAACAATTAGAGGAAATGGATTTTGCTGAATGTAAACCTATATTAATACCTCTAATGCATATTGTGTGCACCATTTGGGGTAATTCCCGTTATTATAATCATTCTTCCAAAATAACAATATTATTGAGACAACTTTGTAATTTGATCATACATCAGGTAAGTTTTCAAAATTATATTCAAATTATACAAAAAAATATATATAATTTTCTTCTAATTTTTATATTAACAAGGCTAAACGTTATTTAGACCCTTCTTCAATATTCCATAGTGATATTGATGAAGCCATGCAACGCTTAACTCTGTCTATAGATATTTTAAAATTCTTTCGTGCTTTGTTTGATTATTATAAAGAAATAATTGCGGAATTTTTTACCGAACCCGAAGAGAGGCCTCCGATACATTGGACCTTTCATCCAAATTCAGTTTTCAAACGTTTTAATAGTTTTCTCGAGCGATTAACTACCATACAGTGGTGAGTATTTAGAATTTTTGTATAATGTAAATCTAAAAACGCCTCATTTATCAGAGGGGAGGCGCCTCATTGACTTGGAATAGTGCAGGTTCCCAGGGTGGTTCTCCAAAGTTGGTCATGTCTGAATTTTATAATTCCTTTTTGAAAAATAGTCAATAACAAATACATTAATGATATGACAGAAAATACATTTTACATAGTAAATCTCTACAAAAATACGTTTACAAATGTTGGCTAAATCCTTTGGTTTAAGAAATATTCTGTTCGAAATAAATTTTTACTTTTAGCCACGTTTATTTTTTAGAATTAGTGTTTTTTTTTTTAATTGCTGTTATAAAGTTCATTTCAATAAAATTTATTAGTTATAAAGTAATGATGTGAATGTTGTTCATTCAATATTTGGAAGAACCAAACACAGAGAAAAAATAATAAAAAAATACCAATAATGTACAGTACTCTTCATACAAAATGTGTGTGTATCTGGCCAGATGTATAGATAAAAAATCCACATAAATTTTGTTTGTTGTTTGTTTTTAATGTGTTTTTCCATAAAACGATACCTAACAATATTTGTAGAGGGTACTAGGAGACTCAAACCCCTAGCCAAATTAGAAATATATTTAAATAACAGATAACTTCGTAAAATATCTGGCCAGAAATGAATGCAAACTTTTTTGAAAAAAATGTTTTTATTCAAAGAAAGTATTCATTGAACTTCAATTCACTTATGAAAGGTGCACTGATCCCAACTATTAAATTTATTCTTTAATATAAAAATCTTTTTCATTGTTTTAATGTTTAGTTCTTTGATTTAAAGAATCCGATTTTATTTTTTTAATCAGTTTGAATCGTTACTAATATTTAGATAAAAAAATTGCTTTCTCTATTTAACCTGGAGTAGGGAAACGCCATTTGTGTTCACAAGTTCATACAGTATATCTAAAAACAGTGATTTAACGTATAATTCGTTGATTCAATATGATAATACCCTGACTTAAAAAAGAAGTAAAAATAGTAAAAGAAAAATATATTAAAAAAGAAAAAAGCACAGCTAGTATCTATGGTTTCCTTTTAAAAGTGGCAGGGGTTAGTGGGTGGCCCACCAAAATTGCCTATTTTGGGTATATGATAGAATATAAATTTTATATATTGAAAGTGCTTTTGAATCCCTGCAAGGATAAACTTCCCTGTTGTTTAGGACTTAAAACTGCTTCTGAATAATACTAACATAAGAATCTTATAAATATTTTAATCGCGTAGAAATTATATTAAGCGAAAGTTGGAAAACAATTCCTTATTTTCTGAAAAAGGTGGCAATATTAATTCCCTTAGTAAATTCGTTTTTTGTCCAGTGCTTTATAATTTTTTTAATATTTTTAAAAGAAATCTTAATGCAAATATGTGCAAAGTAAATCCCGTGGAGGTTTCTGTTTGTTTCTAAAAAAATCACCAAAATAATAAAAATACCCTACAAAAGAAAAAAATCGCGTAGACGGAAGTAAGATGTCAAACTGTTAAAACGACTGACATAGCTGTCGAACATAACGTCGTAGAAGCTGCTGTAGATGTAATTATAGCGATGCTTTAAATAGAAATCCGGCTTGAAGGATCATAGACAAGTTTGCAATCATATTGCCTCTTACCACTACAGTGTGGTAATCATCTCCACCAGGGCTATGAGGTGGCTTTTTTTTTTGACACGCAAAATCACATATAGATGCACACACACAATAAGTTAACTTCCTGCAAAGAGTTAATAAAAATTTGTTTGTTTAACTTCTGTTCCTCTTTTTCCTGTTTAACATAGATTCAGTTGAGCAAACTATCATGATGTTCATTGTTCAATGAATCTTTCTGTCTAAAAGGAAGTAAATTTTCACCAAATAAACGGCTGCAGAATTCCATTATTATTTCTGTTTGGCGATACCAAATCAGATTTTGTGAACATATTTTTCTGTCACCAAACATTTTATCAGCATTTGTGGAGTTTTCATTGTACGTGTTGTACGGGATCTACAATAAGATCATTAAATTTTTTCAAAAATGGTGTGCAAGTTCTTAAAAAATAAATCTTTATTATTAAATACACATAACAATCAAATTTACATTATAATTCGACAAATACAAATTAAATACAAGAAAGTTGCTAAATTTAAAAAGAAAGTTCTTAATTCTTTTTTCAAACTGTCTTCTATATAAGATTTTAGAACATTATACAAATCATATTATAAACAAATAGTTTTGTCTCTAAAATGATTTTTACAATTTTTAAAATTATCTTCTAAAGCCACCGTTAAACTATTTAAGATCTCTTGACGTTTAGAACTTATATAGTGTAAAGATAACTTTAGAAATAACAGTTCTTGATGTTACTTTTTCAACAACGTCTTTCACAAAAACCCTTGGGTTTAAGCAGACTATAAGTAGCTGAAGGTGCTGCTCTACTATTCGCTTTCAAAAATTTATTCATCTCCTTACTGTCCTCTTGATTATGACAAGATTTAGCTAAAAGTTCAATATATGTCATAGGATCTGTCATACCAACTTGTTTTTTAACAGAACGAACATTTTTCCTTAAATTTGTTTTTATTCGGTTTTCTTTATCCGGTACAACTTTTAGAGCATTAGATGCTTCATTACTCTCCAAAGCTTTGCCAAACCAATATTCTTGGGCCTTTAAAGGCTTTAAGGAATTTTCAGTAAATAAAGTTTTATTTTTGTTAGCTTGAGAAGATATCCATTCACTGGCCAAATTTAAAGATTTATGTTTATTTGAAAGTTCTACTTCTTTTAGAGATAATTGTTTTTTATTATAATCTTCCTTAAAGTCCTTATTAGCCATCTTAGGTTTAATTTTAATTGTTGGCATTAAACTATCTCTGGATTTTATATCTTGTTCCTTCCCTGATACCTTTAAACGTTTCTTCAATATTTTATCTATAGCTATTAAATCTTTTTGTATTCTGCCACTTACTTTCATGGCTCGTTGGACGGTATCAGCATTAGCACACATGCGCTGATTGCGTGTGGATGCCGTATTAAGTTCCATTACTGAAGATCTTTTAAGTACCACATTTTCAAGATTATTTGTGGTCTGCATATGATAAGCTCTTGTGTTACGTTGTTTGTTCTCTTTGCCATAAAAAATGCTACCATTTGAGCTACTGGCACTGGAACAATAACGTTTCGAATTGTAGATTTTATAATTGGGAGCTCTAAGAAATCTCCTGGGAGTAAGATTAACTTGTTTCTTGTTTATAGTCATGAGATTAGTAAGAATTTGAGTTTCATAAATAGGGCTTTTAGATTTTAAAGGTTTAATAAATGTTGACCTTTGACTTTGCCATTCTTGTTTTGTCAGTCTTTCTAAGGGGCCTTGATTTACAAATTTATTAGTAGTTGCTGTTTTGGTTTGCTGTAGCCCATTTTGGAAAGCAAGAGGCATTTGTTTATACAACTTTCCAATACATGTGTTGACGATTTCGGAGGTATTCTTTGAAAGGATTTTCGACTGTAAAAAGACAAAAATATTACAATTACAGTTGCATATATAAATTAATAAGATAAACCTACATTTAACTTAATATTTGTACGCATAATTTTATTTAAATTATTTGTGGTCATTTCAGCGTTTAAAAATGTATTGATTTCCATAAAACAAATTAATTTGTACACAATTTTTATTAAAATTGTATCGAGATTTTAAAAATAAATTGATAATTAAACGATTTTGACATTAACATTTTAAATACATTAATGACAAACAGAGTTGCAGTTAATTTAAATAGAGCAAAGGATTTTTTTATTTTCCATTTCTCTTAGAAGAACAAACAAAGATTTTTGTTATTCTAAGAGAAATGTTTAGCTTTAAAATCGGTTTTTATATTTTTATGTTTTTCATAAAAAATCGATTTTTCATAAGAATTAAGAGTGATCACAGATTTTCACTCTTTTGGCTCTAGCTGCTCTCGTTTAGCTTTAAAATGCATTTTTATGTTTTTCATAAAAAATCGATTTTTCATAGGAAATA
>MINK01172621.1:0-22318 GCA_001735545.1 Phormia regina
ATTATGAACTTAGAAACATGAAATTTGGGATATGTGGTCCTTAGTAAAGGAGAATTCATAACAGGGGATTTTGTGGTACTTTTTGGTTATTTTAATGGTACTTTTTAAAATTTCTATAATTATGAACTTAGAAACATGAAATTTGGGATATGTGGTCCTTAGTAAAGGAGAATTCATTAGAGGAGACTTTGTGGTACTTTTTGAATTTTGTAAAATTATGAACCTAGAAATATGAAATTAGGGTTAGGTGGCCCTTAGTGAATGAGAATCCATAACAGGGGACTTTGTGGTACTTTTTTGTTCTTCTAATGGTACTTTTTAAATTTCCTGTAATATTTAACCTAGAAACATGAAATTAAATATTCATGGTCCTATATGGAAAAAAATTCACAAGAGCGTTTTTTATGATACTTTTTTGTTTTTCTAATGGTACTTTTTGATTTTTTTATAATTATGAACCTAGAAATATGAAATTAATGATATGTAGTCTTAAATGAATGTGAATCCAAAAGAGGACATTTTATGGTACCTTTTTGTTCTGATGGTACTTTTTAAATTTTCTATAATTTTTAATATAGATACATGGTCCTATGTTAATGAAAATTCATTACGGGACGTTGTGTTACTTTTTCGTTCATATAATGGTTTATTATATTTTTAAGGAATTTCGAAGTCAGTGATTCCATATCAAAACGAATTCCATGTCATGTTGAAACATCCTTCACCGTAGAAGAATTGTTCATAAAAAAAATTAATTTTAATTTATATTATTCAATAAAATCCGCGCAACGCCGGGTCAATCAGCTCGTTCATTATATTTCTGCTGTTGCTAACTAAACTACTTGCCTATACAAAAACAAAAACTTCACTAATAGTCATTACAATGATATATACATGTTTGTGTGTTAAAAGTTGTGTTTTAGTTTAACACTTTTGATTATGAAGGAACTTTTGATCTTTCGGAAAAAATGTTCGAGCCTTCTTTGCAAAAACGAAGTCCCGGTTTTTTAAGAAAAAAACTTTCGGAACAAAAATTCGGAAAAAATGTCCGAGCATTCTTTGCAAAAACGAAGTCCCGGATTTTTAAGAAAAAAATCTTTCGGAACAAAAATTCGGTCCGAGCATTCTTTGCAAAAACGAAGTCACGGTTTTTTAAGATTATCTCCGCAATGTATGAACCCATCTTGCTGAATTTATATTTATATAAAAGTTATTTGTGTCGAATATTAACTTGATGATTTTATGAATAGGGATTTTCAATTAGGGAAAATTGGTACACAGATTTATATAGAACTTATTTGAGTCAAACTTCATTAAAATACTCTTTTCTTTAAGAGGTATTTAGGGGGATTGAAAGACCATTTTCCGGGAGGACAATTATATGGGAACTAAGTGAAATAATGGACCGAACAAAACCAATTTCAAGAGAATTCGTCCTATAAAAAATCTTTGTTCCAAATATGATCAATTTATAATCAAAATTGCTACCTGAAGTTTGATTACAAGATTTACATAGGCGTCCAGACGGTCAGAAGAAGAATGGACATCGTTAAAGCGTTAGATCGAAAGTGCCGATTGATAAATTAGGTGAAAACCAAGAGATAAGTGCAGTAGTTTTACACTAGATGAAATTTTGAACATGGATAGATGAGGAGTTTTGCTTTTAGAATATTTTTGTCTGAATTGAATAACTGGAGCATGAACGGCGCTACAGTTGGCCAAAAAAATATATCGGAACTTATAAAATTTGCAAATATGAACCGTTTTTAAATATGTTAAAATTTTTTAATAATTAATAATAATCCATAAGTAGCGTTATTATTAATATTGCCTTATCACAAAACGAGAAGGGAATCCCCAAAAGATTATTAATTTTACATTATCTTTGTTAAATGTTAATTTATAATATTTATAACCCACAAAATGCACACGGATTATGATAAATATATTAACAAAATTTCGGCATATTTCATATATTTGTATTAAAAAATATGGAAAAATTCTCTTAAAATAATTTTTTCAAATAATTTTATTAATATATTTATGCATTTATTAAATTAATACAAAATTAATTAATTAAAAAAGATATATTTTTTATGGATTAAATTGCTAAAATATGACTTTATTATTTTCCTTAAAGTAACTGTTTTTTTTTTAATTTTAAAATTGTTTCTTTTTCTCTTATAATAATCACCCTGTTTTTCTTCATATTTGTCAAACGATATCAAACCAACTGCAGCCAACTTCAGGTTAAGCATTATAAAAAGAAATTTTTTTGCACACACACTTTTTCGTGAAAAGAAAAATTTTTTTTATTTGTTATAATTACACAAAAATTAAGTTAATAAATTGTATAAAAATGTGCTTTAGTTGTTACTTTAATGGTTAACTATAAAAATTATAGCGAGTAATCGTTTTAAAATAGAAAAAACTTAAGCAAAGCTCAAGTGAAAAACGCCTGAAAAAAATTTGGGGGAAGTAACAAGACGGCAAAAAACACGCGTCAAAAATAATTTTTGGTAAAAGATTCCAAAAAGCAGAAATTATATTGAATACTGCAAGTTAATTAATAAAAAATAAAAAAAAGTAAGTTATTTGCTGTTTTACTATCTGAAAACAATCTTTATATTAAATCTTAAATTCCTAATTAGCATGGATGTCTCACAACCACCACCCCAACTAACGGCCCCTTCACATTTGGCCATGAACACCAGTATACCACCGCCCATGCCAGGTTCTCATGGCAATCATTTTAGACCACACTACCATCATGGTCACCATGGTGGTAATAAACCCTACTTTAAACCCTTTAATGCGGGAGGTTTTCAAAGACCGTTTCAAATGACACAAGATGATTTTGATGGCAAACGTTTACGTAAAAGTGTTATGCGTAAAACTGTAGATTATAATGCTTCCATTGTTAAAAAATTGGAGGTAAGTAAACTGATTATTTCAGAAAATATTAAATATATTATTTAACTTAAATTGGTATTGCATTTATCTCCCTTTTTAGGCCCGATTATGGCAAAGAGATTCCCGCGATCGCTTTGCGTTACAACCGGAAAGTATATATGTTCCAGAATTATTACCGCCCAGTAGTTATCTGGATAATCCTTCAAATGCTATAACCACAAGATTTGTTAAAACTGCCACAAATAAAATGCGTTGCCCAATTTTTACTTTGGCTTGGACGCCAGAGGGTAGACGTTTGGTTACAGGCGCTAGTTCGGGTGAATTTACCCTGTGGAATGGTTTAACTTTTAATTTCGAGACTATATTGCAGGTATGTTAAAATGAAATATATACATTTATTATGTAAAACAATTACACATTAGGAGAGAAGTTAGGAAAAGAATTTTCCAAAGTACCTGTTAGGGATAAAAATGAAAGATCACCTATAAAATATAAGACTAATTTTTAAAATTAGGAATTTACTAACCATTAAATTAAATGTTATTTTAATTGTCAAATGCTATAAATAAAATACTGCAAATTCGTAATATTGAAATATGATAGGATTTAAAATATAGTTGAATACGAATTTGAAATTAAAATTTAAGAATTCCAAATAGTGGGTCGAATATGACGAGCACAAAGTTCAAACATATAAAGAAACGATTATATTTGATACAAGAACAAAGTATATTGGAGTTGGTTACGATTGATTCATATTTTGTTCATGCCTCCATACAAATGTTTCCTCGGATTTCATGTTAAATGTTTAAAAATTCTAATATATATCACTATCAGATATACTAATATTTCATACAAGCATTTATTATTGCGTCCAAAATATTTAAAAAAAAAAAAAAAAACTGAGTAGACAAAATTATTATTAAAAGTGACTCCCTGATTTTTGGTTAATTTAGTTTGAGATTTGCCTATTTCATTCAATTTTCAGACTGAGACTTTTGCACAGGTCAACCAAGAAATTTAGCTTGAGTTTTCCAATAGAAAATTCTTGTTGTATGCAAAAGACGGTGGAGTGTGATCTAAGTATCAATAATTTCTCGTCAATCCATTCTGAAAGTTGTGAGAGGTTATCGATTTATGAGGGAAAAGGTTTCTGCCTTTTAAATTTTATTTGATTGCGTTTTTTTTTGCTTGGATTCGGTATTTAAATGACTATAAATTTTCCTGTTATTGGGTATGTCAAGATTTCTCACTTATCGGCACAAAGAAGGACTTAGTCTTGCCTTGATAGCTTTAGGACTTCTGTTGGAAGGTTGTTAAATTTCTAAACATCTCGCCTGGTCTCTTTTGGTATCAACTGACAACGTAAGTAATCAAGTTTAAATATAATTTAGTTCCAGAATTAGTTTCAGAATGCATGAAAATAGTTTTTTTTCATAGTAGTTTAGTGCTACGGTCAGTTCGAAATAGTCGTGTACATAACTATTTTGTGGAAGCGTTACTTCGTCAGTTCCCAGTCTAAGGAACAAGTTTCTTAACATATTTGATTATATAAATTCCTATGAGTCATTTGAAAACCAGAGCAGTAGTTCTCATTATTTTAAACCAATTTAGAAACATATTACGGTTCTACTCTGTTAGAGCCAGAATTCGTAACAATACCAGTAGTTTTCCGGTTGTTATTTAGCAGTCAGAATTTATTTCCGATTACATCTGCTCTGGAACTAATAAAAAAAACTGTTTCCCGCCAACATTTCACAAACAACTTTAATATACTTGGAAAATGTAGTTGTTTTACTTATTAAATTTTTATTACTTTTAATTTATTTAAAATTATTTTTTGTTTGTTTTTCTTCCAGGCCCACGATACCTCAGTGCGCACAATGGTTTGGTCTCACAATGACAGTTGGATGGTGACTGGCGATCATGGCGGTTATGTTAAATACTGGCAATCCAATATGAACAATGTGAAAATGTTTCAGGCCCACAAGGAAGCAATTAGGGGAATAAGGTATAGCTTCACAATTGTTTTTTCTTACATATTTTTACTAAGTCTCATAGAAATAATTAGTTATTTAATAGACACATTGAAAATAATAAAATTTATGCTAAATAAAGTTTTTGTTAGGAACTGTGGAGTTTATTACATTCATATAGGTAGTTGAAAACGTTTACGAAATAAAATTGTTCTATTTTCCTACAATTAAATGGCAGAGTTTAGTTTTTTTGTGTGTTTTGAGTTGTTTGTTGTAAAATAAAGATTAAAAAAACGAAAAACACATACAAGTTTATCTTGTAAAAGAAAAAAACAACTCTGCCAAAAATTTTGTTTAAATAGTTTATTTAACACCTATAATCTATTATTAAACTAATAAACAAACTGTGATATTTTTATTGTTTTAAACTAAACTTAAATAAAAAGCCAAAGACTTTTGTTTTTATATTTATATACTCAAGCAACAAATTTTAAATTAATATTAAAACAATATCAACTTAATTAATAAAGAAACAAAACAACAACAACAAAAAAGTATTAAATAAAAATTAAAACTTTTTCTTAAAAAAACCAAACAAAACTAAACGTTTTTAATTTGAGTTTCAAATGTTTTTTTTTTATTATTGAAAATTTTAATATAAAGTGCAATAGGAAAAGAATTTTTTTCTCAAAAGATTTTAACAAAACTAATTTAAAATTTATTAAATATATTATTAATTAAAATAAAATAAACTTTTTTTTGTGAATTTACTATAAAAAAATTTTAAATTAGTTTTGTAAATTCTTGGATCATCAACTGCCACGTTGTTAACCAGTTTCTCGCCGTTGGAGAGAGGACCAAAAACGATTTAATTTTCTTTTTTTTTTGTTTCTCAATTTTTATTAAAGTTTTTTTTTTTTTATTTAATTTCTTCTTTTTTTATTTATTTATAATTTCCTTTTTTCTTTAAAATTTTTGGTGTATATTTTTTTTCAAACACAAAATAAATAAAGTTTAAATTAGCAACAAAATTTTCGTATTTTTTACTGCCCCCTCCCCTTGAAATACTCACAAATAAATAAAGTTATTTTTTAATAGAAAACAAGGCTTTGGCATTTTTATTACTTTCTCCATTTGTTAGGGATTTTAAATAAATAAATAAAAAAAAAAACTAAATAAAAACCAAATAAAATTTATTGAGTTTAACAATTATTTTAGGGGTATTTCTTTGTTTAATTAATAAAATAAATAATACAACTCTTTTTTTTTATATATAAACACAATATTTTTCTAAATAAATATTTATATTTTCCTTTTCTTGTAACACATTTGATAAAAAACAAAACTAAAAAAACAAAAAATAAAACAAATGTATAAATAATAAATTTATATCTTCATTATGGGTCAACGAAACAAATTAAAATGTGCTACATAACAAAAATATATATTTAAAAACAAAAATATATATAAATAAAAAAATGAAATGAAATGAACTAAATCTAAACTCAACAACAAATTTCAATCAACAAATTCTACTTTACTTTCAATCCTGTTTTTTCCTGGTGACCTGATTTTATTCATGGGAATTAAACGATGTTGTCGTCTTAATCACATTTGCTATGACATTCAACATTTATTTATGGCTGCTGCACGCACATGTATACTTGTTGGTATATTAATGATGTCGCTACAACTTATTACCGCCTCCTGTTGCCGTTGCTGCTGCTTGTGTGTGTGCGTGTGTGTGTTATTTCCTGCAACTGTTTTATCATCACTATTATCTTCAACATTATTATGACTTCCGGTTTTTATTGTTGGTCTTACGTTCGTTTCTACAGTTTTAGTCCGACTGATAGTAAATTTGTTAGCTGCAGTGATGATGGTACTTTGAGGATATTTGATTTTCTTAGATGTCAAGAGGAGAGAGTTTTGAGGGGTAAGTACATATATAAGTTGTGATGTAAATATAACAACATATCTACCTACATGCACTTGTAAATAAAATGTGGTTTTACTAAAAATTATATTTTAAAAATGGATAGTTTTTATATATTTAGAAAAGTTTTACTTAAATAGGTGAAATTTAAATTTTCAATATGGATTTAATGAAGAGCTTTTGCATAATGGAGAAATTTCTCAAGTCACAATTTAAAAAGAATTTTTTTTAACAGAGTGGGAGTTATTTTTGGTATCTCCTGCATTCAGAACTCCCTGGCTGAAGATAGCTAAGAAGTTCATGTAGCTATAGTAAACTATAGAGCGATTTTTATTAAATTTTGAAGTCTTATTATTTATTTATTTAGTTTTGAAATTATATTAAAATATTTATTACTTTATTTGAAGTATTAATGATGTTAAAATCAACATTCCGGTAGGATATTAGGATGACAGCTTATATTGGTTTACTTTAAGATAAGCCAATATAATCACAAACCAATCTATTGGTGGTGTAGAGATTAATGTAATTTTAATTACGTCGAAAGGGGGGGGACTTAAACTTTCATACGTTTATTCAGGCGCGGATTCACTGTGAGGTAAAAAGGAAAATTTCCCTCCCCAAAATAAAAATGCTTAATGAAAAATCTGCACAAAATCATAAAATTTAAGGAAATTGTTAAAAAATCATTCGATTTTCCTCCCTCAAAAGCTTGAGTTGGATCCGCGCCTGCGTTTATTCAATTCATAAAAAATTTAGAGACATTTTTGTTTTCAATGAAAAATTTTGGTTATAATTTTAGGATTTTTTTTGTATTCAAACTATGGTTCTATTAATTGGTTTCCAACCACACACATTATACTAAGATAATATATTCATAAAATCCTGATAACCACTATTTATAAAATTTTTTAAATATTGTATAAGCGAAAATAATCCAGGAGCTTTTTTTATGTCATATTAGAATGTGAAATAGTTTTAGATCAGAAGGTAAATATGGTTCCAAATACGAGCTATTTTTACTTCAAAAGATCATTCAAGAATGACAAGATGTATGGGAGGTATGTTAATTTGTATATTACGGGTTGATCGAATAAATGGAAAATGTTCTACAAGGCAACTTGGCCGATCAGATTTCATGATTTTATAAAATTGTAACAGCATACGAAGATATATGTAATCAACAAATCTACAATTCGTAGATATAATTCAGAATAGATATAGATATAATTTCAGAATAAAGTCTTCTTAAGTTTAAGCACATTTTTTTGGTAGGCAAGTCAATATGAAGATTAATGTCCTGAGTCAATAATAACACCAGGGACTCCACATAATTAATTAATCCACCATTTATGTAAATTGTAGGTCTTTCAGTGCATGTATTAGGTAAATGGAAAAACATAGCTGTAGATTTATTTATTATTGACATTAAGATAATTTAAATCCATCCAATTCGCAATTAGACATAAATGATCATTAATTTTATTTTGAAGTAAATTTTTTTTACAATTAAAATTATAAAGAAGAAATATATTGTCCGCAAATACAAATGATATACAATATTTCGAATAAATCTGAAAATAATAGTAATAATGTCTAAAAAATGTATCTTAAGATAATTCACAGATAAGTTAATTTGGCATCTATGGATATATATAAACCGGGCAGACTGTACTTGAGTCTACCTAAAAGTGATAAAAGTTAAAATATAATTAAATGTACACATAAACATTTTGGCTTTAATTGTGATAACAATGGATTTTTTATACCCTTCACCGCAAGTCTAAAGGGTGTATATAAGTTTGTCACTCTGTTTGTAATTTCCACAATTTTCCGACCGAGCGTGTGTCGGTTGAAATTTATTAAGCCCATCGATAACTGCATTATTCAGTACATTACAAACGATCGGAAATCATCTCGATAATTTTGCTTTTCAAATTCAGTCAAGATCAGTTTATAAACGGCGGAGATATGCTTAAAGAAGGTTCGGACATTTTTCTAAATTTTTGTTCTAAAGAAATGAAATAAATCGGTTCAAATGCAAAACATATTTTTGATTTTTTGAAGCCTAGTTTAAGCTACAGATTTTTTTATACAGATCGGTCATAAATATTTTTAAAAAATTTTCTGATTTTTGAATCAACAAAATTCGTGGATAAACTACCGAGTTATGGGCCCAAACCCCATTTAAATGTTTCATTTCTCACAAAAAAAAAATATATATTTTTTTAAATAACTTGGAAAATGTTTGGAAGATAAAAAAAAATACAAAAATCAATATCGGTTGGGTAAAAACTGAACACAGATTTCTAGTCAAATCAAGTTAAAAATCCTCAAATTTGTTTCTTATGAAACGTTTCATATAAAAAGTTGTTTTCAAGCAAAACAAAATCAAACTTTTTTAAAACTAGTAAAAAAAACTTATTCGATTAATAGGCACGATTTACACGATGAACATTTTTACTTGAAAATCTTGATTTTAATTTAATCCAACAATTATTTGAATTAATTATTTAATCCAGGTCGTTATTGAATTTCGTTAAAATTTTTTAACACTTGCTAAGCAAATGCTCTATTGACACTGAATTTTATTTTTTTCAACACCTATGTGGTCGATTTATTTCTATGTAAAGGATGTAAGCGAATGTAAATTTTTCAATAAGGGAGGGTACAGTGTAAAATAACAGTCACAAACTGAAAAGTCTTTGGGCATATAACTTTGTTAGTAAAAGGAATGCTTTCTAAAACTTATTTTTATTAAAAACGGACCACGAGTATGGAGTATTTTCGTTATAATGCAAATAGGTTCTATATTTTTCTACATCATTTTTCTGAAAAAATTACTAGTTCCAGATGAAAAAAATTCTCAGTTGTATTTTATTCGTTTTCAATTATATTTCAGGAAGACCGGGTTCATATACAGCAATTTTTCTTGCCGCAATTCTGAGTTTATAGGAGAGAGAGGAGTAAACAATACTAAACTTTTACATTCTCTTTACCTCTCTTTCGTCTACAAAGTCAGAATTGCGGCAAGAAAAATTGCTGTGTATGAACCCCGATGAATTTATGCTTGAAGTTCAGAATTTTCTAATTACATTTCAATTTTTTTTTATAGTTCAGAATTATCTTTTTTGTAGTTTAATAAATTCTAAATATATTTGAGAAATTTCCATTTGTTGTTTAAAAAATTCTAAATGTAATATAAGAAATTTCAATTTGTTTTCAACATTTTCTAAATACATTTCCGAAATTTCCGTTGGTATTTTAGAATATTAAATTAATCGATCCCTGACCGCCAAAATATCGTAACCGACAAAATTTCCAAAATTGGTGTTTTGATGAAAATCATCATTAAAGTCTCTCTCTCATTTCAGATTTATAGCGAAATCAATTATATCGTAAGTGACATTCTTATTCTCTAAAGTTTTGTGTTTTGCACTTACGACATTTTAGCGGTTAGGGCTCGATATAATTTCTATTTAAACATTATTAAATACAATGAGAAAATTCTAAAATAAAAATGGAAATTTCTGAAATTTATTAAGAAAATATAAATTTCTTAACGAGTATCACATATATAGAAAAGCTCTCTCAATTTTACCAATACATTCATATTGCATGAGCTTATGCAGTATGTGTCTATGGGGTGCTTAATAATTTCGAATAAATGTACCAGTTCTTACCCATTAAAACTAATTAATTTGTTTATTATTATTCATTATTTTAAAAATATAAAAAATAATTAAAGTAAAATTGCCTTAAAAAGTGAAACAAATTAATTAATTTTTTTTTCTTTTAGGTCATGGTGCTGATGTTAAATGTGTTCACTGGCATCCACAAAAGGGTCTAATAGTATCGGGTAGTAAAGATAATCAACAGCCTATAAAATTGTGGGATCCCAAGAGTGGACAAGCTTTAGCAACACTGTAAGTTTATATATATAAATAAAAAACGAAACGAAAACAAATTTAAAACATCTTCCTCGCTGTTAAATATAGACACGCTCACAAATCTACAGTTATGGACTTGAAATGGAATGATAATGGCAATTGGTTGGTAACAGCCTCAAGAGATCATTTACTTAAACTATTTGATTTAAGAAATCTTAAAGAGGAAGCCCAGGTCTTTAGAGGTCATAAAAAAGAAGCTAGTTCAGTATCTTGGCATCCGGTGCATGAGGGTTTGTTTTGTTCGGGAGGATCTGATGGTTCGATATTATTTTGGAATGTGGGGTACGGCAAGAAAATGTTTTTATCAATGAGATTTTATTCAATAATTTCATGTAATTTTTTTGTTGTAGTACGGATAAAGAAATTGGCTGTGTTGAAACTGCTCATGACAGTATAGTCTGGACTTTGGCTTGGCATCCTTTGGGTCATATTTTGTGTTCCGGTTCCAATGATCATACTATCAAATTTTGGACTCGTAACCGTCCTGGAGACTTGATGAGAGACAAATACAATTTGAATACTTTACCCGCCAGTTTGGCAGCACTGGATGACTGTGAATATGATGATGCCATTATACCCGGTATGGGACCTGAGGATAAGGTAGAGTTTACAGAAAGTTTAACGGCTGACAAAGGTTTTATACCTGGTCTTGAATTGGATCCGGCCAATAATGCTGCCAAAGAACAAGAGAAAAAGGTGCCGTATAGTAAACCTATACCCAGAAACTTTCAGGCACAATGGGCGGGTTCTAGACGACCCGAAGAGGTGGAAGAGGAGGCTATGTATGCGCCTCGTGAAAGACGTCCTGATAATGGTGGTCTAACGCCTCAACAGGTCAGTGAAAATGTTATCGAGGGTATGTTGGCCAGTGGTGTGCTCACATCAATGGATCCCCAGGCCATAGTGGGCATTTTGGTGTATGGTCGCTTTATACGTGTTCATCCAGACTCTAGACTTATGTTGGCTGTACGTCAAGGACCTGATTATCTCAATAAATATATAGATGCTGGTAAACTAGAGGAGTTAAGAGATGTTGTACCAGCTAGAGAACGATCTCGTTCCGTCTCACCCACTCTGGAGGGTAGAGAAAGTTCCCCGCCCTCGAAAAAATCACGTGTGGAGGCAAGACAACATCATCCGCAGGCTGTATTTGTTAAAGAATTGTTAAGTTTGAAAAAACCTTTCCTGCCGTGTTTACTCAATTTGAAACAGCAACAACAACAGCAGCAGCAACAACAACAGCCGCCTCCAAATGAAGATATGAGAAATTCACCCCAACCTAATTTTAATCAACCATCTGGTGGTAATTTCCCAGGACCCTGGGCAAATAATAATGGTCCTTGGAATGGTCCATCTAATGGTTCAAATCAAAATGGTTTCAATAACAATTCCAATAATTTCAATAATAACGACAATTCACGCAACGATAGTCCTTCATTTAATCAATCGAATTCCAAAGGTGATATGTTTTCTAACAACAACAACAACAACAGCAACAATAACAACAGTAATCAAAATTCAAACAATAACAGACGTAATAGAAGAGGTGGTGGAAATCGTAGTGGTAATGATGGAGGTGGTGGAGGTGGACGTAATCGCGGCAACCGCAACAGACGTTTTTAAGACAACTAAATTTAAGTCATCCAGCCATTAATCCCCTTTCTTATTTATATTAAAACCAAACGCTTTCCCCCCTTCTTACTACAATTAATTATGAATTTCTTTTTTTTTCCAATTTACTTTATTACTTTTTTTGATTTTGTTTTTAAATAGTTTTGCATATTTTCTTAAATTGTTTTGCATGAAACTAAAGAAAATCCGTACGTAAACAATTTTCAATAAAGATTTAAGTCATTTTTAATTTTTGAGGTTAAGCTACATTCTGTTAAAAAGGACACAAGAATTTGTAAAGTTAAAAAAATAAAAAATAAAACCCTGTTAAAAAAAGAAAAAATATATATAAAAAACAACAACAATAAGGTAAATAAAAACTGTAAATGTTAATTTTTAAATAAAAAAAAGTTTAATGTTAAGAGATGATTCCAAAACGAACAAATACAAATAGAATCATTTTTATATACTCGAATAAAAAAGAGCTAAAAGGTGATGGTCTTTGTAAAAAAATAAAGAATAAAATAGGGTTAAAGCGAATAATAAAACCTAAGATCGGATAATAGATATAGACCCTGAAATCAATATAATTTATATAAGACATGGCGAGAAAATCTGGTGGCCACCTACACTCGCTCCCAACGAAAGAATCCTTCAAATGAATTCTGCCAAACTTCCTAGATCAGTCTTCTAATCAATTTGGTGACACAGAAAATATTCAAATACAAATATTTGAAGAAACAATATTCCAATTCAGTACCTATTGGAAAATTAATTACTTTGACATAGAATCCTAACGAAGTTTTTAAACAATTTTCATTAGTAACCCACAGCCGTTTGTTCTTTCAGTTCCTACTATATTGTAGTGATCAGATACCTTGCAAAGTCTTAATAATCATCCTTTCTTAAGTCGCCGAACGGCCAATTTTGATCCCTTTATGATAGAAAGAGAGAAATAGAAATTTGCGAGGATAAATAAGAAATATACAAGAGATAGAAAGAAGAAAAAGTGGAACCTATACCCAATCGATCAGTTATGATTGTTCCTAAGCCATTTTATTCCCATTACAAACCCTATGAGGTTGACAAGTCCTTTGTCATTAACCTCACCTAGTCCCAGTTCCTTCAATCTAAATAGGCCGCGGACAGCCATACCCCTCAATTGGAAGAAGGTGGAAGATTATGTCCAGCGCCGCCTGAGGTGTACTTCTCCTGGCACCTGAGATGCCAACTGAAGCACACCTCTGAACTTTAGAGAGAAGTTTCCTATACGTTTCTTTACCCAATACCTTCCACCAGACTGTACAGTCATAAGTAAGAATCGGTCTTACAACCGAAGTGTAGATCCAGTATACAACTTGCGGCCTAAGGTCCCAATTCTTACCAAAAAGTTCCTGCAGGTGTATGTAGGCATTGAGTTCCTTCTCGACCCTCTCCTGGGTGTTTCTCTTCCAAGACAATTTACTGTCCATGTACACACCCAGGTATTTGGCCTCACTTGACAATGCAAACTAGTCCTAGTGAACAAAACTATTTCCGTTTTCTCGGGGCTTACCCCTAATCCCTTACTGTTGAGCCAAAGGGACAGATCACGTAAACCTGTCTGCATGACCTCACTAATCGTAGATAAAAACTTACCAGAGACCAGTAAAACAACGTCATCGGAGTAGGCCACAATCTTCCGTCCCTTAGCATCAAACTGTCTTAGAATGACGTTCACGGCCAAGAGCCACAGTAATGAAGAAAGGACCCCCCTTGCGGTGTGCCCCTAGTCACGAGTTTCCTCATACAAGTGCCTCCCATGCTTGAGTTGATGACCCTGCTGCTAAGCATCAGAATTGTCCACTCAACAAGGAGCCTTACTTATATTCAGCGAAACAAGTGATTCCTCTGTCGTGATATTATTTCCAAAACGAACAAATACATTGTTTCTCATGTAAATGCAATTTAAATGCTCAACTCCTGCCGATTCTTGGAAGCATAGTAGGCATAAAGACCCCTTTAAGACTTCAATAAAATTCCTGCAAGATCGCTGACTCAGTTCTGGTCAACAGATTTCTGTTTTAATAGCTTTGAGTGGCTTTGAGTTTGATAATGTAGTTATGGCTATAACAGTAAAGATCCAAAGTACTGTCATAGCATTGAAATCCGTGCTTGATATATCTATGTGATGTCAATGATGTGAGTTTAAGAATCACATTGGACCTTAATAAAAATCACTGTTCGAAGGTAAGTTGACTTATTTTAATGTTTATTCATAGTCAATAGAATCTCGTTGTTAGCAATTATAATATATAGATATTTCTAGTAGGAGGTTCTGTTTGATGGTCAATGTCAAGAAATGCATATAATAAGGACACGATGAGTCATCCAATTTGTTGAACTGTGTGATGTAATCTTGGCTCCACAGTATTGGGAATATATAGGGGATGAGACTATCTATACTAGAACAGCAAGCGTTAATGTCATTCAATACGATGAATATACAGATCCGTGTATATTCTTCACGTATAAATTTCCTTACACTCTTCGGGAGAGCTTCTAACTGAGGAAGTGTTACATTGTGTTCCTTAACTGATATAACCTAAATCCTGCAATTTTGCATTCTACCCTAACCACCCTTTGTTTCTTCAAAATCCAACATTAACAAGTTTTAAGAAGTGCATAGCAGTTATATTTTCTTTAGTAGGGGCTAAAATCTTTTAAGGACACATAATTTTAAAACTGAGCATTTTCCATACCGTAAAATTTTTCATAATGTAAGTCTATCAGTTGAAAAATGTGTTAATCCCATAAACCAAACCCTTAAAAAAATGTTGATAAATTTAATTAATAATTTTATTTAAATATATTTCGAATTCTCAATTCAAAAAGGACAAATAAATTACCGTGTCTCTATATATTTGTATTTCTTTTAAATAATATAGGAACACTCTATACTTTAAAAAACATTTCATTAATTAAAAAAATAAACTACTAAACATGTTAAATTAGATTATTGTTACTTTAATTAGAACCTTCACGATCCGATGAATTGCGTCTCGAATGTCGTCTTGGGGAAGAATGATGTCGTTCTGAGGAATCACGCCTGTTATTAGAACGTTCCGAAGAAGAATTACGTCTGGACTTGTGACGTTGTTCCAGAGAATTACGTCTTGAATATGTTGATGAGGTTTGCTGACGTTCTGTCGATGAATTACGTCTATCGAAACGTGACTTTTTCTTATATTTTCGTGACTCATCATTGTCCTCGTTATCATTTTCTTCATCTGGATCTTCATCACGATGTTTGTGACGACCGGAATCTTCTTTTTCCGCATTCGAGTTTGTTATTGAAGAAGATTCAGCTGCAGAATGTTCAGCTGTGCCCAAACCACTATCTATGCCACGGGCTAAAAGACTTTCAGCGACGGCTGCATTATGTGCCAAAACTTGTTTGTGTCGTTTATTGAAAGTTTCCTTAATTTCTCGCTCTTCCTCGCGCATACGATCTTGCATGCCCTTTTCAATCGTACGCTTAATTTCCTCAGCCGACTTAACTAGTTTATCCGTTTCTATTACTACTTTACGTGGAGGTGATGAACGTCTTTCTTTACTGCCGCCACCACGTTTAGACCAAGAACGTTTGGATCGTGATCTCGAATGAGATCGAGAACGCGATCGTGAACGTGATCTTGACCAATCCGATGAGGATCGCGAACGTCTGGTTGATACTAGTTTTTTATTAATTTTCTCCAAGGGTTTTTGCTGTATGCTGCTCTGTTGTCCTGGTGATTTTGATCGTGATGATTTACGGTTTTTATCATCTCTTGACTTGACTCGTGAACGTGAACGAGATCTTGACTCGGATCTAGAGTAAGAACGAGAACGACTGCGTGATCGTGATCTTGAACGTTTTGAGTAGTGGCGTGAACGTCCATGTGATCTTGAACGGGAGCGGCGTGAACGACTGCGTGAGCGTGTGCGGGTTCTGGAACGTGTTCTTGAACGAGAGCGAGATCGAGAGCGTGAACGGCGATCTCGGGAACGAGATCGTGAACGGGAGTAATGTCTAGAATAGAAATTGTAATGTTTAAAACAATGTTTATGCAAATAATAGTTAATCAGAAGACTTTTGTAAACGCTGCTTACCTTCCTCTCGAATATTTATGATAACCTCCACTGCCGCCGCCACCATCTTCATCGTCATAACGATGATCTCGATCATCGTGGTTATTATAATATTTATGATTATAAGACGAAGAAGACTGACCATCATAATTGCCGCGTCCTCTGCCACGACCTCTACCTCTTCCTCTTATGCGTGGGGCAAATCCACGATAATTAACCGAAACTGGAAAGGATGGAGGACGATACATGCCCAAGCCCGGAAACATGGGCGGGGCATAAGAAAACATCGATAAAGATTTCATCCATTCACTGGCTGCTTCCGGATTGTAATTGGCAGCAGCACCCATAGCGGCCATAGTTTTAAAAGGATTTAAAGGATTCATACCCTCACCCGAAGCAGTTGCTGCCGCAGTAGCTGGTGCCAAAGGTGTGACTAAAGCATTTGCTTTATTATTTTCATCTTCCGAATCAGAGCCACGTTTAGGTTTTTTACTCTTAAGTAAACCCATTAAAGGAGTATTATTCTTAATATCATCCACTTTTTTTCGTTGATCACTTAAGAGTTTTTCGGTAGCAATTTTATATTTCTCTACTAAACGTTCACGCATGGTATCACGTTGCATATCTAGCTGGTATTTACGTGAAGAGGTGGAATTATGTTGCTTAGCCAAATGTTTAAGCTGGACAAAGAAAAGCGTAAACAAAATTAATTTTTTTTCTTTCTAAAAACTTATATTAAAATTTCTTACTTTTATTCTATCGAATAACTTTTCCAATATTCTTATACTCTCTAATTTCCTTTGGGCTATCATGAGTTTCCTCTCTTCGATGCGTATCTTTTGCGATATTTCGATTTGACCTTTTTCTTGTATCTTCTTGAGATGTTTTTCTTTGCGTTTTTCTTCACGCTCTCGTTGTTTTTCCAATTCTTCCAGTTTGGCTTGTTCTTCTAGTTGCCTGTAATATGTTTTGTTTGTTGTGTTTGTTTTGGTTGATTTTGATTTTTTTGTTTTGCTACTTTTAGGCTCATAGCGTTTTCATTACATTTCTTGTTTATTTTTTTATTTTGCATTTTTTTTCTTATATTTTTGTAAACTTTTGTTTAATTAGGAAAATATATAAACTACTAAGAAAATGTTTGAAAAAAATATTAAGCATTATTATTGAAATGAAATATTATTGTTTTAAGTTGAAAATGTGTGTAAAATGGAGGTACTAGATATTTTTTAAAGGGTTATAGGAAAAATATTTAGGGTTATCTGAAATATATTAAGGGATGATCAAAATATGAATTGAATGATAACGCCGGTACTAGAAATTTAGGATAATCCTAAAATTTTAGTACTAAAAGCCAAATCATGTTTTGAGTAATAGAAAAAGTAATTCACAATTAAAAATTTTATTAAATATTGATTATTTTATTTTAATTTTTTCAACATAACCTCACTTCAAAATTTGTTTAGAAAATTGTCNAACATAACCTCAAAAANNATTTTTTTTTTTAAGAAAATAACTTGAGATTGTGTTTATTTTTTTTTATTAACCAAATTTTATTTTTAAAATTTAAAGTTTTATTAAAAAAAGTTACGCTAATCCAGGNNCGGATTCACNGGGAATAAAAATAGGAAATTTCCCTCCCCAAAATGAAAATTTTTAATGAAGAATGTGCACTAAATCAAGAAATTTGAGGAAATAGTTGTTAAAATCNTACTATTTTCCTCCCCCAAAAGCTTTGGNTATTATTTTAATTCATAGAATTAAATTTATTGTATTTCATATAAATTGAATTAAAGAATTCCTTATAGAATTCATTCATCAATTTACAATTCAACCTTAAAAAGTATTTTGAATCAGACAAATCTATTCAATTCAAATTTATTACAAATATTTTTTAATTCATTTTGTAAGAGAATAAAAAACAAAATACTACTATTTATTATTCTTTAGAAAAGAATTAATTCTATTCAAATAAAAGCCTTTGAATTATATTTTCGGGAATGAATTATTGAATGAAAAACTATTATTTCTTAATTTAGAATTGAAATTTAAGTATAGATTTAATTAATTCTTTCGAAGCTCTGAACTATGCCAACGTTATTTCCTTTGAAAAATTTCCTCAGCTTCCTTTACAATCCATATGTTACTTAAATCTTACTTACCCCCTCATATAAAATTTCCTTCGATTCCTTAAAGACAAATTTAAATTCTTACCTTTGGCGTTCCAATTTCTCTTGCTCCAATTTCTTTTGCCTTTCAATTTCTTCCTCTTCTGCCTTGGCTTTAGCTATCAAACGTTTACGTACCCTTTCTCTTCGCTGCATTTGAGCATCACTCAAATGCTTTGAGGTATCAAAATTTACGGTAATATTAATGGCCTGAGTTTTATCCACAAACTTACGCACTAATTTCATGCCACGAAACTCATCCATAGCACGAACAAAACCAACATATTCATCAAATTGCACGTAACTAAATACAAGTTACAACTTATTTCAATAATTAAAAAAAATATAAAATATTTATTTTGACTTACGCCTCAAATAAAACATCTTGTTCAAAACTAAACGTTTTCATACCATTTATATCGGTATTCATTTTACTACGATAAGGATCACATATGGGTATATCCACACAACGAACACTGCCAAATTTCTCAAATATACGTTTAAAAATACTTTCCGAAGGCTTAACATTATCCTCGTTTTCCATATGACGCGGACAAAACCATTTGATGGGTAAATGCGTTAGATGTATGGTATCGGGTCTTTCACCCGCTTTCATTTCATCCATATTATGGGCATCCCTAAAGAATGAGTCCCAGTCATGGCGTGTGGGAAAATCATCTTTAGGTTCTGAGGCTCGT
The DNA here is from genome assembly GCA_001735545.1 of Phormia regina. Classification (NCBI taxonomy): domain Eukaryota; kingdom Metazoa; phylum Arthropoda; class Insecta; order Diptera; family Calliphoridae; genus Phormia; species Phormia regina. The sequence goes on from MINK01172621.1 coordinate 19,360, forward strand.
ACACGGAATCCTTCATGGAATCCAGAGATTTTCAAAGAAATACCATCTAAACGATTGACAGCTGAACGCAAACGTGAACGATCATCTAGTTCAGCCTCAAAACGTATAAAATCAACAGTACTTTTAGAAACCTGTAGGACACAGAAATTTGATTAAATTTTTTATTTTACAGGATTATTTCATTTTTTTAACAATTAATCGAAATTTCGTGTCTCACCTTTAGTACGAGAAACTTATCTGGCTTTAAAGCTTGACCTAGTTTTTCCATTATATCCAAATTGGATATAGATTTGCCCATTTTATGGGAGGGCAAGGCCACCGATATGTTCATCTTGGCCACCGGCTTGAGATAAAGACTGTGCGGCAAATATAAAGGCACACAGTCTGCAACATGTTGTATAGTCTGGATATTTATCATTTTTGTGATATTTTTGTTATAATTTCATTAATTATTTTTGTTGTATAGAAAACGGCAACGTTGAGTGAATTTGTTGTTTTTTTTTTTTAGAATTAATTGTATTGATTTACAAATATTTTATGTTTTATATTTTTAATAAAAATAGTTATAAATTTATATTATTTTAAACAAAAAAAAAAAAAAAGGAAAAATCAAAAAAAGTAATAAAAATAAAATAATTTATTTTTTACGACAAAAACAAAAAATAATGAAAATATTTTTTTATTAAACTTAAGCTAACTTATTAACTAAACTATTAACAAAACCCTAATAAAATAATTTCCTTTTTTCTTTAATCCAAACGCCCAGCTCCAAGAAATGTATAATTTTCATTACACACACACACGAGCCGTCTATATCACACTACACTAAATTCTTTTTTATTTCTTCTTAAAAGTCTTTTATTTTCTTAAATCCCTTAAGAATTTTATGTCCTTTACAAAAAACACTATTTAAATTAAATATTTTTTATAAATTTCTTTAGTGAAATTTATTTTTTAACAATAATTTTCTTCAATTTCCAACAAAAATCTCGAAAAATTTGCAAAGAAATGAAAAATAAAATGCCGTATGAAATTTTTTCACAAAGCCACTTGGTTGCTTATGAAAGGCACAAAATGGAGACAGGGTTGTATTTTAAAGGTATTTCAATAACGATATGGCAACTTTATAGTGGTAATATTCAAAACGACTGTGCAATTTATTTTAAATGCCGTTAAAGATAATATTGATCTCAAATTGAAATTTTATTAAAAAAACGTATAATTTAATAAGTGATAAGAAATGTGTGAAAATACCAAATATAGGAAGTAAATAAATTAATAAATATTTATGAAGTAAATATGAATTATTGTCCCTTAAATTAAAACTTTTACGCCGAAATTTTTTGTTTATTTTATTTTTGTTGAAATTTTGATAAAGTTTAACTATTTTAATAATTTTTTCTGTTAAAATGCATAAATTTTAACCCAGAATGTTCTATTTGGAATTACGTGGTAATAGAAAACAATGAAAATTGTCGATATATGCGATTGTGCGAACATTGAGTTGACGTGCCGGCATCCAGAATGTTGGCATATTTATCAAAAGCATCTAGAATATACTTTTTCCTATTTGTGTTTATGATTTTAATATAAAATAGTTTAAAAAATGCATTTAAATTAAAAATAATTACAGAAATTATTATCCTGTTCTGGAATTCATTTAATACGTTTAATACGTTCAATAGCTATACTGACACATTTTTAATTTTGCAATACATTTCAACAACCAGACATTTAAAAATATGGCATTTTTGTCAAAAGTTTCCGAATGAATCAAAAAAATTATTATATTTTATTTCTTGAAAAATGTAACTGACATAAGCTTAAAAGAACTTTAAAGAAGGGTCGAACCAATATTAAAATATTTGAAGTTAAATGTGGCTTACCAAAGGCTTAATAAGTATTTCGTTGTTTTTGAATACAACTTTAAGTAATTTGGCTTTAAAATGGTAACTAAAGTTTTGTTAAATTTTTGTGAATACGACTGTTAAGCTATTAATATAAGTACACCGTCTCCGTGCATCTACTGAATTGTTTGTGTAGACCCCATTGGAGAACCGCTGATTTCAAATTTAAAATGGTAAGCACAGTATAATTATAAAGTACTCACACATCTACAAAAACAACAATTCCTTGTATTTTGTTAGTGAAAAACTACTGCACACAATGTCAAAATGATATGAAGAGAGAATAACATAGCGTTTCCACAAGAGATTTTTATATCATAATATGTAACAGAGAGTGTCAAATTCGCTCTCTGAGAGAATTATCCTACGTGTAGACTAAAATATTAGTATTATAAGAAATATTATGAGACTGTTGTGATAAGATCTCTCTACACAATCTTATCTTATAAGATTTACTGTCAAAAAGACTAGTATAGTATATTAGCCTTTTTCTTGTTTGCACATGAACAAAACGTCGGCAGAGAAATACACACAATTTTTTCCTTTTTGTTTTGAGTGGGCAGAACATTTGTCGAACAAATCATAATTTTTTGTTTGCCGACAGTGTCACTTCGATATTTTTACATTAAACGCCTCTTCTTCCGCATACAAAATGACGTTTGATGTCAGACACGGTTGCTCGAACAATTGTGCCAACAACAGTGTGCGAACAAGAACAAAACATGAACATGTTGGGTCCAAACTATCCAAATGCATGTGCGCACAAAATTTTGTTCATTGCTCGAACATGAAAAAAGCATGTGTGGACGGCGCTTTAGTTTTATCTCACATATTATGTCAATGTTTAGACGGTATGTAAAGGAGAGGAAAAGTAAAATACTCAGGAAAAAATTTTACATAGGAATACAAAAACAATTTAACATTACCGCTAGGTAAGTCAATGAAAAAAAAAATGTAAAACAGCTGTTCTTACGAGTATACTTTCTAATTATACTATGATGATAAGTAGGTAATACAAACTGCTTTATCATTCACATAGTTGTTTACGAAAC
>MINK01172622.1:0-18649 GCA_001735545.1 Phormia regina
AAGTGACCCTACAAAATTTCATGAAGATCAGTCCATAATTGATTATAGCTCCCATATAAGACCTAATTTGGGGAATCATCAAAAAGTGAATAAATACACGTGAATCTTAGTATCGACGTAATATTATGCAATAGTATGTTTTTATTTTCCACCTAATACAAGTATAGGTCCATAATTAGCTCCTTCCCTAATTTTGGTACACATAGACAATGGTGTAGGATATCATATGGTCGGTCTTGACCGACTATACCTTCTTCTCTTGTTTTTTGATAAATTATGAATACGACATAAATTTTATATGTATGTTCATTGGTTTCAAAGATACATATGGTGCCGAAAAAGTNCCAGACACCTGTCCAATTATTTTTTTAAATAAATAACGGTAACTATTTAATATTTTTTGTATCATTATTTGTTATCGATTTATAATGTTACCGATTTTTCCCGTTTTTACCCCCTNAACATTCGAATTTCTAAAAATCCCGTCTTAGTGGATCTACCTATAGAAAAAACTTTTGATGAAAAATAAATGATTTTTTAATGAAAATTTTGTCTTAATCAAAATGTTTTTCTGTTTCTATGAAATTTGTCATAATTTTTTTTTTTTTTTTTTGGTAATAAAAACAAAATGATAATAGATTTATGTTAGTTAAATGATCAAATAAAAGCACTCCTTACACACACACATTTATGAAAGTAATGTTCAAAATATCCCCCTTTTTTATAAGTAAAGTTGTAGCTTTCTGTTTCATAGTTTTGAATTGTTGAAGTAAATTGTATTTTTCAAATACATTTAGTTGCAAACCTTAAAAAGAGCCAAATATGAAAATAAAATTTAATCTTAATTTTCCCTTAAAACTTTTTGTAGATTGAAGAGAATAGCCGTAACTTAGAATATCTGGGCCATGGTATTGGTAGTTCGGTTAGTTCTCTTGATAGCGTTGGTAAAAATGCTAGTGATATGAAGGCTGAAAAATGGAAGCAAGGTGCCAGAAAGACCTTGCTTAACTGGGTAACCAATGCCCTGCCAAAGTACGTATTACTAATATAACGAAAAAGAAAAGAAAGTTCAAATAAAATAAAATTAATCCATTTTAGGGAGAGTGGTGTTGAGGTTAAGGATTTCGGTGCCAGCTGGAGGGATGGTGTCGCGTTCTTAGCTCTCATTGATTCCATTAAAGCCAACTTGGTCAATCTGGCTGAATTGAAGAAGACCAATAATCGCCAACGTTTAGAAACTGCTTTCGATGTGGCCGAAAGTAAGTTGGGCATTGCTAAGCTTTTAGATGCTGAAGATGTGGATGTACCTAAGCCAGATGAAAAGAGTATAATGACATATGTGGCTCAATTCTTGCACAAGTATCCTGAACCTAAGGTGAGTTATAATATAATTAACATTTTATTATTATTTTTTTTTTAATATTTTAAATAATATTTTTTGATTGTTTAGGGTGCTAGTAAAGATCTTTCACATATACAACAAGAAATCGATGAACTTAGACGCTTCTTATTGGAGAAATCTGCCGAATATGAGCCTATGGTAATCGGAAACTCGTTCCCACGTGACTTTGCCGAGTATTTAATTGCTCGATCTGAAATTGATGCCCATTTGCCAACTTATAATCGTTTGAAACAATTGGTGGAAAGTCAAAGTGGCTTTTTGCAAGTATCCCGTGCAGCTTGGGAAGATATAAACGTTTTGTGGCAACGTGTACAGTATCAAATGAATTATTGGCTTTGGTTATTGGACTCTGAATTGCCTGGTGAATTTGGAGAAGTTGGCAAATGGTTGGCTGAAGCCGAAAAGATTCTTATGGATAATGATATACCCACTGCTATGAATGAAGAAACGGCCGCTGTTATTTCGCGCAAATTAGAAGAACACAAGTTATTCTTTGCCGATTTGCCACGTATTGTTGCCATGTTCGAAAATGCCAAGAGATCTCCCTTGGCGCAAAAGATACCTTTAGAACAATTACGCAATATGGAGAGACGTGTGCAGGAGGTGGGTCCTAAGGCCGCCGAACGTAGAATTAAATTAAAGTTCCTGGAACATAAATGCTGCTTAGTGGCATTTTTGAATTTGGTTGAGAATAAAATGAAGGGATGGACTGGTAAATATGGTACCGAAGAAAGAGTAGCCCAACAATTGGAACAATACAAAAACTTTGTTTCACGTAACAAGATTTTCCAAGAATTCCAAAAGGCCTTTGTTGACATGCAACAAGTTGTAGATGAATACAAGCGTGATGGTAATGTATCACGCAAGGAAATTGTGGATATTGATCGCTTCATGTATGACACCGAAGAAAGATGGAAGCGTGTGTCTTTGGAATTGAAATGTTGCCAGAACTCGCTGGAAGAGGTGGTCAACTGCTGGAAAACTTGGAATCAATTGAAACCTGAATGTGAACAATGGCTTAACTTGGCCGAACAAAAGGTTATGCAATCAGAAGATGAAAAATTAAACTTCTTCCAGGACATAAGTGTATGGAAGGATAAATTTGATACCCTTGCCAATGCCGCCAATTATTTGATTGCATCCTGCGAAGAAAATATAGCCCAAACCTTAAGACACCAACATGGTTTGCTGGCCGAACGTTTTGAACGTTTGTTTGTTAACACCAAAAAATATATGCATGCTGGTGATATTATACGCTCCAGACAAGAATATAAATCAGGAATTGAAAAATTGTCCCAATGGTTGCGTTCTGCTGAAAGTATTCTTAGTCAGAAACTACAATTGGGTGATAGCCAGCAGATACAAAAATATAGTGAAGACTTACAGAAATTGGCTTCCGAAATTGATGACAATGAAGAGTTGTTCAAAACAATTAGTCGTAACATACAAGGTTTAATTCAAGATCTCTCGCGTGAAGAGGTGGACACAATGATGAAAACTTTGAAACAAGAAAAGGAAGCTTTAGTGCGTGTACGTGCCCAAATACCTAACAAGTTACATTTAATCCATCAATTATTGATACAACAAGAATCTTTGGAAGCCGGTCAAAAGGAAATACACCAATGGCTTAATGAAGCTGAGTCATTGCTTAGCACTCATACTTTGGGCGGAGGACGTGATAAGGTCAATGAGGAATTGAACAAACATAAAACATTCTTCTCACGTACCGTTTATTACCGTTCCATGTTGGAAAGCAAGAATAAGGTATTCCAAAATCTATTGAGAAATGTAGCTGCTGATGAAACCATAGACACCACTCAAGCTCAACATAATATGCAACAATTGAATGACCGCTTTAACTATGTCATACAAAATGCCCAACAATGGGAACAACGTTTGGGTGAAACCCTTAACAATTGGAATAATTTCAAAGAAAATGAACGTGTTGTTAGCGAATGGTTGACTACGGCTGAAACTATGCTTATTGAAAAACACATAGAGACCAAGACCACTATTGAAACTCAAAAGTACTTCTTTGAAAATGTCAATCAAAGATGGATGTCCAATTTGGTAGAATCTGCTCAGAATCTATTGAAAACTCTGCCACCCCCTGAACAAAAACCTGTTGTAGATTCTGTGGAAGGCTTGCAATCCAAATGGCATAATGTTTTGTCTCAAGCTCCTTTGCATTTAATGAAATTGGAATTCCGTAACGAAGAATCACAATTCTATCAAACAATGCAAGAAGTTGAAAAGGAGCTGCATTTGGAAGAACAAGCCCTTAATCGCAATGAAGATGTTGATTCTATACTTAAACGTAACCAACAATTCTTCCTACAACAAGGTTCCATTCCTCGTTTGGAAAATAGCTTACAAAATATGTATCGTTTAGGTCAAGCTTATAAACAGCAACAACCTTTTGATAGTACTTTGGATGATGCTTATAAAAATGCCCAGGCCCAATATTCGCAGCTATCGAATAAAATTGCCACCATGCGTGAAACTTTACAACAAATTCCTGCTCAATGGGAATCATATCATGAGAAATTCAATGATATGGTCGAATGGATGAACACAGTGGATAAGAGCTTAAAAAATATTGTTAATGAAGTCAATAGCATGGAAGAATTTGAAAAGGAGAAAGTTGTATTCCAGGTAAGTTCAATACATAACTGTGAATAGGATTTCATAATGCATAAAAAATTAACCTTCATATTTATTAATTAATAAAAACATGCAGCTCAGGGAGCTAGTGGTAAATTTTTTTCATCATTTTATGTTTTTCGAATATTATCTTTATTTCAAATTACTAATATATTATTCTTAATTTCTTTAGAAAATCTGTCAAGAAGCTGATAATAAACGCGAAGATATGAAATGGTTGGTGAAAACTTTGGATCATCTCCTTAGCTATGCCAGTGAAGATGAGGCCAATGCCGAACAGAAAAAGCTAGAAGATTTAATTGCCCGTTACAAAAATCTCATACCTACAATTGAAATTACTATGGTGAAAACTGAAGTATTTTCTAAATGCTACACCTATCGCCGAGAAGTTCACGAAGTTGTATGTCTGTTGAGCAAGGTCAAAGAACAAGCTGCCAATATACCACCACCCGATAGTTTGGAACGTGTTAACAAACTTATTGAAGAACAACAATATGCCATCAATCAATTGGATCATCAACGACCTCACATTATGTCTATGCTACAAAGAGGTCGTGACTTGAGTAAAGATGTTCATGCTCCTGCCTTTGTACAAACTGAAGTTAAGAATTTGGAAACTGGTTGGAATCAGGCTTATACTCAAACTTCTGATAAGTTGCAAGCTCTTAAGGGTACACAAGCCGTATGGAATGAATTTGCCGATCAAAAGGCTGATATTTGTTCCATGTTGCAAGTAGCTGAAACTGAATTAAGAGCCTTGACTCCTTTGCAAACTGATCCCAAAAATGTTAGTCAAGATTTGAAAGCAAAACGTGAATTGAATACTCAACTACATCAAGCCTCTCACCAGCTATTGCCCAAGTTACATGCCTTGAAGGCTGAGTTGGCACCTTTAGCTGCTGCCGAAAAGAGACCCATTTTGGAGAAAGAAGTTACTGAAGTAGAAAAAATGTTCTTCAACACCATGGAACATGTCAAGGATCGTGTTGGTTACTTAGAAGATTACAGTGCTAAATGGAATAATTACAAATCACGTTTAGCAGAACTCCAAGAATGGGCCAACAAGGTGGCACCCAAAGCCATTGAAACTTTGCACTCTGAAGATCTTACCCCAGAAGAACGTGTTATGAAAGTCAATGCCTTCAAAGGTACTTTGGCTGAGAGAATGAAACAATTGGATATGTTGGCTGCTGATGCTTCTGAATTAGCTCCCAAAGAAGGCAACATTGCTGAAGCCAAGAGATTAAAGGGAGAAATCACCAAACTACAAGAAGTTCTTAGTGCCATTAATCGTAATGTGGATCATCAGGCTCAAGCTGTTCAAGAAGACCTTGTCAACTGGCAACAATTCCAAACTGGCATTCAACATTTGAAGCCCATTGTGGAGGAATGTGAAATTAAGGTAAATACTATTGTCCCTAAACCCATGTCCCTTGAAGAAGCAGTTGCATTGCAACAAAATGCCAAACAATTTGAAACACATTGCTTGGAGCAATTAGACCGACTCCAAGGCATTTCAAACATTACACACAAAATGTTATGCAAAACCAATGCCCCCGATGAAGTAGATGCCATGCACTCCCGTTGGACCACGGTTCATGAAAACGCGAAACAAGCCAGTGGTAAACTGGAAAAACTTGTTAGCAATTGGAAATCCTTTGAAAATGATGCCGGTAAACTTGAAGATTGGATTGAAAAGGGCGAACAATGTGTGGGCAAGAAAACAGCTTTGCTCAGTACACCTCATGTCGACAAATTGGAAAATGAATTGGTGCGTTTGAAGTCATTCAATAATGAAATTTCTGAGCAACAAGCTAAATTGGTAGCTTTGGGTCAATCTGCTGATCAGATTAGCTTACATTTGGCCCCCGAAGGAGCTGCTAATCTTAAAGATCGTGTAAATCTCATGAAAGCTAAATTGCAAAAATTGTCCGAAGCGACTCGTGGTAATATTAATGAAATTTCTGATGCAATTATTGCTCGCCAAGATTTTAATGCCAAAATGGTTAACTTCTCAAACTGGATGGATAATTTAAGATCTCAATTAGCTCAGGTCGAGGAAATTAATCCCGAAAGAGTTGAAACCAGTTTACATGTTGTCCATGCTCTTATGCAAGAACATAATGATAAGAAACCAGCTTTCAATGCCATTTATGATGAAGTTAAACAAATATCTTTGGGTGCTTCACCAGAAGAATCCAAGGCTTTGAATGAATCTTACTCGGCTTTGGTATTGAATTATCAAAATTTAGAAACAAATATGCAACAAAAGAAAGTCTGTTTGGAAAAATGGACTGAGTTGTTGAATTGGAAACATGAAACTGAAAATCATATGAATTATTTGAAACATCAAATTGAAAAACCAGAAGCTCCCCAACCCCAAGAATTGAATAAAATAATGACGGAAATAAATGCCATTGCCCAAAATGTGCCATACTGGAAGAACCAAGCTAAGGAAATCGATGAAAATCCTGTTATTCATCTCAAAGATGCTTTGACTCGAAAGCCTTATATAGCTACCCAAATCGTTAATGATATTGAGAATAAACTAGAAAACTTGCAATTGCGTACACAAAATCATAAACAACAAATTGAACAAATGCAAGTAAGAAAAGATAAATTCCATACTTTGGAAAATAATCTAGCCCAATCTTTGCAAGACAATCGTGCCAAGTTGGCTGATATCTTAAAACGCAAACCTAATCTTGAAAATATTGATCAAATTATTGCCGATTTGGTAGCACTAAATGATGCCTTAAAGGTACAATCTGATCTCAAGAATAAAATACACGATGAGGGTACACAATTGATGCGTGAAGATATTGCTAGTATGCCTGGCATACAAGATACTCTCTTGCATTTGGACAAAGATTACGATTCGCTGCAAAGTGAAATTGCCGATCGTATACAAAAGTATGAGTTAATTTCTCGTGCCTTACGTGAATACGCTGACATTAAAAATAAATTCTCTCAAGAAATGAAAAAGGCCAATGATCTCTATCATACAATACCCCAACAACCCAGAGATGAAATTGAGCTACAACAAGCTTCCGACAAGACACGTAAAACTATGGATCAAATACGTAAAGTCAAAGTTGTGTTAGATGAATTCGATCGTAAGGTAGCGAATATTGGAAAACTCTTTGATAGTATTGGTGAAGTAGTACCCAAGGATATTCCTAAAGATTTTGCCGCTGCTAAGCAAAGTTGGCAAGACTTGCATGACAAGACCGTTAAAAATGCACATATGTATGAAACTGAAGCTGTGATATGGTCCCAAATTGAAGATGCTAAAAAAGATCTCATGCCTTGGCTTTCAGAAACTAATCAAGGATTATGTGATGCTGCCGACAATAGCATTGAAATTGAATTTGCTCCTATGCGTTTGACCAAATACCGTTCTGAATTGCCTTCTTATGAAGCCTTAAAGGATACCATTGCTGAGAAGTCAGCAGAACTTTTGAAAATTAACAACAATGTAGAAATTCCTGCTCTAACACAACTCAACCAATTGTTAGATCAACAATTTGCTGAAGTGGAAAACAATGCTGAACGTCTTAATGCCATTACTGCTCAGTTCAATGATCAAGAACAGGAGTTGAGAAAACAAATCAAACTTGCTGGTGAGCAGGTGGGCAAATTAAGAGAACAACTTATTAAATGTGATGATATGTCTGGTGACAATGCCAAGATCATTGAACGTTTGCAAAAGTGCAGAGCTCTACAAGGTGAACTTTCTAATACAGGAAATGCCATTGATAATATTAAACAAAAGGTAGATGAACTCAAGAGTATATATCCTACCTTTAGTGAATCCATTATACCCAAAGAACTTAATAATGTCCAAAAGAGATACGAAGGTGTCGACGTCTATGCCAAGAAAATAGAAAATTCTTTGCTGCAGTTCCTTAAGAAATTCCATGCCGATAAAGTGGGAATGCTGAAGAGAATTATTACAACCCAGAAGGAAAAAGTGGCCTGGTGTCAACCTGAAAGTTCTAGTGATAAATATAATTTAGATGTCAAGAAATCTTCCTTGCAAGAAGTAGGCAAAGCTTTAGAAGACTGCAAGAAGAGACAAGGTGAAATAGCCAATTCTTTGGAAATGCTTAAAGCCATTGAATCCCCTGACAATATTGCTGAATTAGTTAAAGATGTTGATTTGATGAATTCTGAAATGAAGGACTTGGAAAATTCATTTGATAAAATTAAAAATATTTTGGATGAAAATGTTGATCTTTGGGTTGAATATGAAAAATCCAATGAAGAACTTAACAATTGGTTAAAGGATATTGAGGGACGTATTAAGGCTGAGACCAGTAATCAAATCAATCTCAATGAAATTCCCAAGAAATTACAAGAACTTGCTGCTCTCCAACAAGATATTAATGATCATGGCCCCGTTATTAATAATTTGGAAAAGACTTCACAGCAATTGATAACCAAAAATCCAGAAGCTCGTATAGGACAATTTGTTAGCCATTTGATACAACGTTACCAAACAGTGGCCAAGAGTTTACAACAATATGTAGACAAACTTAATGAAACTGCTAAGGCCAATAATGATTACAATGCCGCCTTGACAGATGCTACTGATTGGTTATCAGAAGCTAAGGTAGAATTCCAAGAATTAGCTCGTATGGGTTCACCCGGATCTTCCTCGGCCACTGCCCAACAATTGCAAACCATTAAGAATTACTTGAATACCTTTGACAATGGCCAAATTTTACTGAACAATGCTGTTGATATAGGTGAAGCCATGTACACTTCGGTTACTCCTGAAAATAGGGAAAAGATACGTGCCCAATTAAGAAACCTACGGGAAAACTTTGACTACTTGCGTGATGAAGCAAATGCTTTAATGCAGCAAGTTGAAGGTGTTCTCATACAAAAGACCACAATTGAAGAAAGTTACACCCAAGTATCACATTATCTTAATGAATCTAAGGCTAAGGTAGAGGCTGTTGATGAATTGTATCCCACTTTGGCTGCTAAAAAGGCGGCCTTACAAAATTACAAGATACAATTGCAAGAAGCCACCTTACATAAGAATGCCTTGAAACAATTACAAGAAAAAGCTGTGGCCTTATGTGACGATGAATCCGAACGAAAAACTGAAGAGTCTATTAAGGAATACAATGATTTGTCTAAGAGAATTACGGATCGAATTGCTGTAGTTACCAATCAAGTAGCCAAACATGAAGCTTATGATCAGGTATTGGAAAAGGCTCAAGACTGGTTGAATACCATTAAATCTGAAGCGATTGATATTTTGAATGAGACTACTTTCGAAAAAGAGGGAGCCGAAGAGAAACTCATTGTAGTAGAAAACCTATTGCAACATAAACCCGAAGGTGATACAATATTTGATACCTGCCAGCAACTTTTGAATACTGTGCTCTCACAAACTCATCCTAATGGCCATCCTGCCTTGTTGAGAAGTTTCCAAGAACCTAAAAATGCTTGGGATGAATTTATGGTTTTGTGCCAAGATTCTCTGGTTAAACTCAAGCAGTTATGTTCTAAATGGGATGAATTTGAATCCATTATTGATGAAATTGATAACTGGATGAAGAGCGTAGAGGCTGTGGTTAAGAATCAATCTCTCAAGAGTACCGCTGAAGCCAAGAAGGCACATTTGCAACAATTGTTAACTTTTGCCAATGACATTGAAAAGAAAGCCAAATCAATTAATCATCTCATGGACCAGGGTCGTGAGATTGAAGGTGAAACTGACTTGAATCTCAAATTATCTAGATTGAATACCAGATATCAAACTTTGAAGAATCTCTGCAAAGAATCAATAGCTAAATATCAGAACTATGTTAAAGATCATGAAGCTTTCGATCAAGACTACGAAAACTTCAAAAAGGAACTGCAATCGTGTATTGATGAATTGGAAAAGAATAAGGATATCGTAGGCGATCAAAATCTTTTGCAAGAAAAGCAGAATAAATTGAGAGATATGTCCGATAAGAGAATTAATGATGGCACGATTTTCGAAAACCTCATTGATAATGGTGAAAAATTATATGGTCATACTAGTCCTGATGGTCGTGAAATTATACGCCAACAATTAAGAAATCTTCGTAGCATGTGGGATAATTATACGGATGATTTGAACCAAGCCTCCCAAAAGATTGATCATTGTATTTTGCAATTTAATGAATTCTCTATTGCTCAAGATCAATTGACCAAATGGCTTAAGGATGTCGACAAAGCCATGCAAAGTCATACTGAACCCAAAACTACTTTGCAAGAAAAGAGAGCCCAATTACAAAATCATAAACTTTTGCATCAAGAAATCACTACCCACAATGTGTTGGTAGATAATGTCTGTGATAAGGCTCAAGCTTTGGTAGATCAAATCAAGGATAATACTCTTAATGTATACTTGCAATCAATTAAACAATTGTTCAATAATATTGTACAAAAATCTGAAGAAATTCTACACAATTTGGATGATTGTGTACAAAAACACAATGATTTGAATAATCAAATAGCAGGTGCCAAATCTTGGATTTCTGGTGAAAAAGCTAAACTCTTGGAATGCGATGATGCCTATGGTGAGAAGTCTGATATTAAACGTAAGATTGAAACCTTACGTTTTTTGGCTGAAAATAAGCCCCAGGCTATGAAATTGGTGACAGAAATTAGAGAACAATTTGAAAAGGTTAAACCTTCCACATCCGAAAAGGGCAATGAAGTTTTGGATAAGGAAATTAATGAATTAGAAACTACCATCAAGTCACATTTCGATGACATAGAAGGTATTGAAGGAAAACAAAATGATGTTTTACAACAATGGAATAACTTTGAGCAAAAATTGGAAGAATTAACCAAATGGTGTAGATCTGCAGAAGCTGTTTTCCGTGAACAACAATTACAATCTACCCTACACGAAAAAGTAGAACAATTGGATAAATACAAGATACAAAGAGATTTGATTTTACAAAAAGAAAAAGAAATTGATGCTTTCGCAGATGCTGCCCACGCTTTGCTCAATAATTGTGGTGCTGATCGTTTGAAAACTTTGACTTCCCAAATTACCAATCGTTATCAATTGCTACAGGTTCTAAGCAAGGAAGTTGTTAACAGATGGTCTAACTTAGTTGATGATCATCAATTCTATGAAGATAAATACAATGAAGTTGATTTGTGGTTACAACCCATTGAAAAACAATTGGAACACGCTGAAAAGGAAGATGCTTCTCAAGTTAGCAATATCTTGCAAGTTTTACTCTCTGAAAAAGAACAAGCTGAAACCTTATTTGCTGCTCTCAATGCTGCTGGTGAAAAGGCCTTGCCAGAGACTTCTACTCAAGGCAGAGAGAAATTGCGCAAGGAAATGCGTGATATTCGTGATAGATGGGATAAATTGGATGAAGGCATAAGAAATCTACAAAAGAAACAAGAGGCTCAAACTGTTCAACTTTCCAGCTACCAAGATATTTTGGGTCAAGTTGTCAATTGGTTGGATCAAGTTGAAAAGGCTATACAAAATGAAAATCCCTCAACTTGGACTAATGCTCAGGAAATACGTTCGAAACTATATAAATTCAAAACTACCCAACAGGATATTAACTCTCATAAACGCATAGTGGAAGCTGTAAATGAAAAGGCTACTATTTTGCAAAATTCCACACAACCAGCCAATGCAGCTCAAATAAAACAAGCGGTTGATGATGTGAATAAACGTTATGAAAAAGTGGCCAATGATTGTAATAATCTAATGCAACAATTGGAAGAATCCTTCGATGCCTATCAACAGTTCAGTGAATTACAAAAAGCCCAACAAGACTATCAAAAGAACTTATGGGATCGTTTGACCAGTTACTCTGAATATTCCGGCAATAAACCTGCTTTACAAGCTCGTCTAAATAAGGTCATTGAAATTCAAGATTTGTTGCCCGAAGGTTTACAAAAACTACAAACCTTATCAGATCACATTGACAATAATGCCAAAATCTTACCGGCCCGTTCTAAGGAGGCCATGACACGCGATTTGAGCAATTTACATGCTGATTTTGAAAAATTCTCTGCTGCCTTAAGTGATGTCAAGAGTGGTCTAGAAAATCGTTTGCAACAATGGGGAGATTATGAAGTTAATCTCGATCAATTGATTTCCTGGTTGGCAGAATCTGAAAATGCTCTAAAGAATTACAATCCCAAATCTACTATGGAAGAAAAAGAAGATCAGCTTAACAAATTCCAAACCTTGGCTCACAACTTGAGACAAAAGGAAATTGAATTTGAAAAAATTAAAGATGATTCATCTGAACTTATACAGAGTTCTGGTGAAACACGTATTGCTGTTAATGTCCAACAGGTAACTTCAAGATTTCAATCTATACAAGCTACAACTAAGGAAATTCTCAAGAAATGTGAACAGGCTGTGCAGGATCATAATGCCTATAATGAAAAATACAAACAATGTTCGGATTGGATGGCAATTGCTCAAGCTAAATATGATGACAGCAGTGATTTAGCTCAAGTTGGTACTCGCGAAGATTTGCTGAAGAAACAAATTGCCTGTAAAGAGTTATTGGCTCAACAACCTTCTGCTATGTTGTTGTTGAATAATACCATAGAATGTGGTGAGAAATGCTATCCCTCAACTGCAACTGAAGGACGTGAAGCCATACGTTCCCAATTGGAAGAATTACAACAAACCTTCGATCAGCTATTCGATAAGATCACCGATAATGCTAGAAAGATACAAGATCAAATGTCTAAGTGGTCTGGCTTTGATGAAATTGCCGAGAAATTACAAAACTGGTTGGCAAATATTGAGAAATTAGTGCCAGCAGAAATTGAACTCAAGACCACATTGGATGAAAAGAGAGCTAAATTACAAAACTATAGAGATGCCTTAACCGATATTAATAACCATCAAGCTGAAATTGGCAATTTACAAGAAATTACTCACAATCTTCCAGAAAAAACTGAACATGTCGAGGAAACCACCAAAGATATTGTCGATCGTTATAACAAGGTACAAAAGAGAGCCCAACAATATGTTGAAAACTATGAAAGATTTGTTAGTGCCCATCAACAGTACTGCAAGGCTGTTATGGATGCCCAAGAGTTTATTGAATCCACCCACAGCACCATTGATTATTGGGGAGATTTGGATTTGGAACAAGTTTCATTGCATACCAATTTGGATCGCCTTAAGAACCTTAAAGCTAACTTGGCTGATGAACTCCCACGTGTAGATCAAGTAAGATCTTTGGGTGAATTAGTTATTCCTGGTACCGTGGAAGCTGGCCAGGTTAATATTAAATCTCAGATCGACAATACCCAACAAGAGTGGGAAAGTCTTATTGCTAACCTTAATTCGACAATCGAGGCCATTGAGCAACGTTTGCAACAATGGTCTGATTATGAACAGTTACGTGATCAGTGTTTGGCTTGGATTAGAGATGCCGACAATAAATTACATTCCGTTGACTTAAAGGCTAAATTATCCGAAAAGAAAGCCCAATTGGAAGAACTTAAGACATTACAGGGTGAAGTAAGAGCTAAAGAATTGGAAATTGATAATGTTTCTGAAAAGGCTCAACTGTTAATGAAGGGTCCTTCTGCTACACGTTCTTCTGGACCTGAATTGGTTACTAAATACCAACAATTATTCCATAAAGTCAAGGAACTCAACAATCGTTGGCAGCAATATGTTACATCTCATCAAGAATTTGAGAATTCTATTTCCGAAGTTACCGCCTGGATTAATGGCATTAAAGAGAAATTGGAATATTGTTCTGATATGTCTTCGATGAATCAAAAAGAATTGGATAAGAAATTGGCTACCATACAAGATGTTATTCTCATGAAAGATGAGGGTTCAGCTAAAGTTTTAAGCATTGTAGAGTTGGCCCAAAATGTTTTAGCCAATACAGCTCCTAGTGGTCATGATGACATCAATAAGGAGTTGTCTGATTTACAAGACCTTTGGTCTTCAATTGCTTTGCGTATTGTTGATGTCAAGGGTCAATTGGATGATTCCATAACACAATGGTCTGGTTTCTTGGAACAAATACAAAATGTTAGTAAATTCAATGATTCATTGGATGCTACTTTGAAGGAACTCTCCGAATATCAAGCGACTATGCCTGAAAAGAGAGCGCAACTGGATCGTATTAAAACTACCGAAGAAAAGGTACGCATGGAAAAGATTGATGTAGATTCTTTGAAATCTCAAGCCAAGGATATGATTGCTAGTGGCCAACAAAGTCAGGCAGCATTCCAAGCCCAAAAAGTATTGGATAGATTTGATGAATTGGCTGCAAAGGCTGAGAAACTCCTCACCGAAAGACAAGATCAATATAGAGATCATAGATTATACAAAGAAGCTTCTGACGATTTGGTTAGTTGGATAAGCAGGGCTAGAGAGAAGTTCCCTTCATTGAAGCAAAGTAGTCTTAGTGATAAATTAGCCATTGAAAATGCTGTACAAGCTACAGAGAATATGTTGAATAAACAGGCTCAGGGAGAATTATTAGTTGAACATTTGATCCATACCGGAGAGGTTGTAATGTCTAGTACTTCACCTCAAGGTCAAGAAATTATACGCAATGACATACGTTCTCTGAGAGATAGTTTCGAATCCTTGTTCCGTGACATCAGCTCACAAAAGGAAAATTTGGAAGAAACCATGTCTCAATGGAGAGCCTACAAAGAAGAATATGAGCGTCTGTTGGAATGGTTACAACAAATTGATATTTTGGTTAAGAATCACAAGTTGAACTTGTTGCCCAATTTGGCTGAGAAAGAAAAACAAGTGGCCGATATGCGAGACATCATGGGTAGACTTGAAAAGGGTAAAAATGATATTGAAAAATTCAATAACTCTGCTGCTGGTCTATTGAAATCACACTTGGATACTTATGTCAATAATCAATTGAGACATTTGAATTCAATGTATCAGGTACAAGTCAATTTGGCTAAAGATGTTCTTAAGAAGGTGGAAACCAATTGTGAACAACATCGTGAATTTGAAAATAATATGCAATGTGCCAAGGATTGGATCAGCAACGCCAAGGATGTTATTAGAGAAGCTAGTGAATCTTCTAGTGCCGGTTCAAAGGAAGTTCTTGAAAAACGTTTAGAGAAAATACAAAATCTCATACGTAATCGTGAAGTGGGTCAAAATTTGGTACACACTGCCATTAACAATGGTGAAAAGGTGGTGCGTAATACCCGCTCTGATGGTCGTGATGCCATTAACAATGAAATGAAAGAACTGCAAAATGATTGGGACCGATTGGTAAAGAAAATGTCTACTGCTAAGGTACAATTGGAGACTAATCTTTTGCAATGGGCTGACTATAGCTCTAGCTATTCACAATTGCAACAATGGATTGCTGATAGAGAAACTAAATTGCAGCAGGCCTGCGAACAGAAAATTAACAAATCTAAGGGTGCTCCCAGACTTAGCAGTGGCTTGAGCGAACGTAAGGCCAATTTACGTCAAACCAATAATATTGTTCAAGATATTGTATCCTTTGAACCTATGATCCAATCCGTTACCTCTAAGGCTTCTGATCTGCAACAGGGAGCTCCTGCCTCAGAAATTTCCAACAAGTATGAAACTCTTACCAAACAAGCCATGGAATTGTATGAAAAACAGAAGAACACCATTGATCAATATCAAGCCTTCATCGATTGTGGCAATGACTTTGCCTCTTGGTTACGTAATGCTAAGGAACGTTTAAGCAAATGCTCTGAACCCACTGGAGACAAACAAGCTTTGGCCGAGAAAACTCACCAATTGAAGATCTTACAAAGCGAAGTACCCGAAGGACAAAAGAAATTGGAAGCTGCTTTGGCTCAAGGTGAAAAGGCCTGCAATGAAGCAGAACCCGAAGACAGAGAAGTAATTGAACAAGAGGTGGCTTTATTGCAAGAAGAATTTGACACCTATGTTGATAATCTTAAGAAGACTAAAGATTATCTCGAAATGGGTATTGTTAAGTGGTCCGACTATCAAGATCAATATACCGAAGCTTTGGATTGGTTAACTAAAACCGAGGCTTTGGTTCAATCTTACAATAAACTGCAAGAGAATCTTACCCAAAAGAAGGTTGTATTGGAAGAATTCCAAGGACATTTGCAAACTTTGTTTGACTGGCAAAAAACTTTGGATAATCTTAACACTAAAGCACAAATGCTTTTGGAAACTTGTTCCGATACCAGAATCAGTAATGCTATTATGCAACTTACCACCAAATACAATGCCTTGTTAACGTTGGCCAAGGAAGTAATGCGTCGTTTGGAAATGCACTATCAAGAACATCAACAACATCACACCCTCTACGAAGAATGTCAATCTTGGATTGAACAGACCAGAGAGAAACTTCAGCAATGTGAAATTATTCCTGGTACCTTGAATGAAGTTCAAATTAAATTGAATACCGTTAAGAACTTGAGGCAAGGATTCGAATCGGGTCAAAATAAATTACGTTACTTGCTCGAACTTAAAGAGAAGGTAATCATGAACACCGAACAAAGTGGAGCTGCTAAGATACAAGAAGACACCGATGCTTTGAAACAAGACTACGAAGATTTGCTTAATCAAATGAATGATGTTAAGCAGAAATTAATGAACCGTTTGGCAAAATTAGAAGAAATCTTCAAAATGTATAAACTTTTGCAAGAATGGTTAGAAGATGTTGAACCTTCATTGAAAACATCTGATGAATTCTTGAATGACTTGAGTGAAAAACGTGCCGCTTTAGAGAAATTCCGTGCCGTCCAAAGAGATTTCAATGGCCACAATGACGTTGTAGAAAAAATAAATAAACGTTTGTCTGAAGACAATTCCCTTGATCGTAATGATTTCGAACCAGGTTTAAGCAAATTTGATGAGCTGCAACAAAAGGTTAATGCCATTATTGAATCTCTTGAAAATCAAGTTAATAATCATGAAAAATACAAGCAAGCTCTTAATGAAATCCAGGAATGGTTACGTAATGCCAGAATTGAAATTGAACAATGTTCGAATTGTCATGGCGAAAAGCAACAAGTTGAAGATCGCCTTAATAAATTGGGTGAAATTGATGAGAGTATGTTAACGGGCAAATCATTGCTTGAAGCCTGTCAAGAATTATCTCAAGCTGTTATCAGTACCAGCGGTAATGAAGGTCAAGATACAGTAACCCAAGAAATAAAGCAATTATCTTGTGAATGGGAAGCCGTGCAAGCCATGTCTCGCGATGCCAGATCCAATTTAGAATCTGCTCTTAATGCTTGGTCCAGCTTCTTGCAGAAATTCAATAAAATCAATAAATGGATTGAAGACATTAGCCAGAGAGTTAACCATGCCATCGAAACTGAAAATAAAACTCCCGAACATTTGGTTAATGCCAAGGTAAGCAATCGATTTGTCTATTTTTGTACGAGGATTCAACTGTAAATGTATATACTTACGTTCAATAAAACCAAGCTTAACACAATAAGGCACTATTAACCAATTCGTAATAGAAACCAAATCAAACACGTTCATTTAATGCACCTAAAATGTTATTAACAAATAAAGACGCTAAAATTTAAGTTCAGCTAAATTATAACCATTTAATCCTTTAATTTATTTTCCACCTACAGCTCACCCTAAATCAAGTACTAAATGCTAATTAATCTAAATAACAACATTTTAAATTAAGCTTTATTCCTTATAAGTATCTAGCAAATAAATATATAATAACAATTTATGTTTTCATCTTAAATTGAAAAAACAAAAAAAAAAAAAAAATCTTTAATTAATCCATATTATTTTTTTGTTTGTTTTAATTTTAATATTTAGAAACTTCTGGATGAAGTTGTGGCTGAAAAGGATAATGTTGAAGATTTGAATGATGCCTGCGAATTATTAATGGAACATAGTGCCTGTTCAAGAGTTCGTGATCAAACTGTTGATACTCAAGCTAATTACACTAAATTGTTGACATCTGCTCAAGGTAAATATTTTAGATATATTTTAAGCAGAAATATCATCATAAAGAAAAAAAAATTATTCTCAATAATTTCTAATATTACATTTTAAAAAATCCTTTCTTTTAAAGTAGACATATTTCAATATTTTCTAATATAATTCCATGTCACTTTGTTATAGGTTTGGTATCTAAAATCGAAAAGAATCTTTCTGATCACACAGAATTCCTTAATTACAAAAATGAAATGGATGCTTGGATTGAAAAGGCCCAACAAGTTTTGGACAGCTGCAGTGGCGATGATGATATTCAGAAATTGGCACAACAAATCGAAACTATCAATGTAAGTAAATATGTTTTGTAATTATATTCATTATATGAAATTTAAAAAATTATATCTACACAGAATTTTTTTCTTTCTTTTTTTTTTTTTTTTTGAAATTATTAACTAACATTGTATTGGAATTTAATTATATTAATATAATTTACTTTTCAATTGGTTGAAAATAATTTTTTAATCCTGGAAGGTCTTCGTTAGTCGTTTCGACTAACAACAATGCTATTCTGACTGATATTTCTTTATTCGTTGCATATGTTTTTGAGAATTTTGGTATAACACCTGCCGTAAATAAGATCTTGAAATGTCCAGACGTAT
>MINK01172623.1:0-18310 GCA_001735545.1 Phormia regina
TAGGGTATCATATGGTCGGTCTTGACCGACTATACCTTCTTCTCTCGTTTTAATATAAATTTTCTTATTTTCTGTGTCAGAATCATATCTTGTTATTATCCTTGCAGGGTCCAAAGGAAATAATATTGTTACAATATCGCATTTTGTTATATAAAAAGTCCCAGTAAAAAATAATATTCAGAGAAGTAAGTAAGAAACTAAACGTGGATCCAGAAATAATGCAAAGTCGGATGATTCCAATAAATGTTCCATTTTTGATATCTATTTAGTTACAAGAAAGTCATGAATAGTGTATGTTAAATTGGCACTTTTATTTAGCACAAGACATTAAGTGTGTAATAATATTTTGAAAGTAAATATCTATTGTATTTGTTTTTTATGGAAATGTTTATTATCCAGTTTAGAAACGATGTTGACATAAATTTGAATTTAAAATAATAAATTTATTTAATTATAACACCAAAACACTATATTTCGGTTAATCGGTTGTTCGACACAACTTATTCGGTTTATTCGTTATTCGAAAATAGACAGTTTTCAATTATTCGACCAAAATTAATCGTATAACCGAAAAGCAATTAATCGATTGGATACCCTAAATAAACATAAAATTTCACATGATCAGAGCTGAGGTGTTTTTGAGTTAATTGGAAGGAGCGCAGGCTCCTAGCAGGTCAGGGGGAAGTGTGTACCCATCGCGGGTATATAACTTTTTTGAAAAATCGACAAGAATTAATTTATTATATGACAGTTTAAGAGATATTCGGGTAGAAATAAATTTTTACCTCATTTTTTTATTTTTTTAACTTTGTGGGATTAATATTTACCCTAGAATTTTCTAATATTTTTGCCAGATAAATTCTGAAGAATATTACTGCAAAAATCATAAAAATATATGAATCCGTTAAAAATGTATATTAATCTAAAGATGGAACTTTAAAAAATTTAATTGGTTTTTGTTCTGAGCTTTATATTTTTTTAATGTTTTTAAAAGAAATCCTAATGCAAATACCTGTAAAGTAAATCCGGAGGAGTTTGGGGCAAAGGTCTGCCCACAGGCCCTATTGAAATTTTGGCAATTTTTTCTTTTTTTGTTATGTTTTCAAATCGCAAAGCTGGAATCGACTTAAAAATATTTTAAATTTTTAGGTCTATATGCATACACCCAAAAAGATTTTCTGACGAAGGGCCCTTATAAAGACCATTTCAATAAAAAAATATTTTTAATAAACCCATTATACGCATTGAGATTTTGGTTATTTTCATTCCAAAAAGTGGGAATTATTTTAGTTCTCTGAATTTAGGACAAGTTTATACATATTATACTGAAATATCAATAAAAAAGTCAATAAAATATCACTACTCATTTAAATTTTATTATCCTATAAAAATTAACTTTATATATTGCAAAAATCCAAAATTTTAATTCCTTCAAAAAATTTAGCTATTAAATTGCGTTCCAATAAAATTTCTTTCACAAATTCTCAATTTCCAAATTGTTACCTTTTTTTAGATACCAAATACTTGTATAAAAACTTTACACTTTTGCTTAAAACCCAACAGAAACTTGGCCTCCTCCAGCAAAATTAAGCTATTTCTGATACATTTGTATGGCAAATGTATGCTGCTTAAAATATTTTGTTTATACGTATGCTATGGCGTCTATTGCTAATTAATTTTTTCTCAGATATGATGTATAAGAGATATACGAAAATATATGACTAAGGTGTTTAGAAAGGATGTAAATACAGGGAAATTTTATGGTTTACTTTAATAAAGTATTTTTGTTTGGCAATCCCTTCATGAATAAATAAAAATTGTAGGTAAATTGTATTAAAAAACGTCTTAATAAATAAATGGTCATATTGTATTTAGTACATTTTTTATACAATTTTTACTTATGCAGGTATACTTGGGTAAGTTTCTAACCCATTGTGATTTTTTAACAGGTTTTTATGCATAAAGTTCTTACATACATTCCTGTGCAATATTATAAAAAATGTATGGATACCTGGAGTACATACGAAAATCTTTTAATATATAAACTACACATTTGCATTATTTGGAATAAAGTTTTTACCAAAATGATAATAACACTGCAATATAAAGTTTTGTGCTGCGTCCTTTGGGAAACTTCTAAAAATTCTACACTGGAATCTGAAAACACTAATTCAATTCATAGAGGCACAATAGGAATCAAAAATCGTTACTAGCGAGATGGATAATATAAAAATTTTGTCAACTTATTTAAAATAAAGATGAAAACTGTAAAGAATTGTATACGAAACCTTCAATATAAATTTAGTGACTGGTTAGATAGCACTATGGAAGCTAAAACCACTAACTAAACAGTATGGCGATTTGGGGGAGAAGTCTAAGTCTATTTAAAAGAGGGAAAGTAGAGTACGTAAAACTGTATCTAATCAATCAAGCAATCAATTGAAAATTTATGTCCGGTATGTATTGAAATCTATGGATGTTATATTAACATAAAATTTGAACTTTAGTCAACAACGATTGATGGAATGGTATGCAACGCCATAAAGGATACGGATACTGTCTAGACTTGTTCAATATGTGGAATGAAAAATTCCGAATTTTCTCAAATTCTCGTAGATGATACTTCTAATATACTTATTAATAAAGACGTCCTTCAATTCGGTATATCTCCTCTTCACGCTAGAATATTCTTTTTGGAATGTATTCTTCAAATTGCATATGATCTCAAATATAGAAGCGTGCCTGGAAATCAACAAAAGAGTATTTCGAAATAATAAGGAACTCTTAAAAATGAGAGCCGATGAAAAAGGAAGAATTCAAAATGAATTTAAAGAGATGACCGCCCTAAACATAGATATACCTCTCGTCGAATATGTCAGTACAAATGATAGCAAGACGATTTTTTGAAAATTATGAAATGATGTCAACAATTACTTGAATTGATGTGGAAATTCTTCGAAGATGTTATGTCATATTGCGGCCAATAAATAGTAAACGCCATATAAACCCTGAAAAATTTGAATTGTATACCAAGGATATATTAAAACGCGTGTAGTTCTTATATGGATGGAGAGAACTAACACCCACAGTTCACAAAATACTTCAACATGGTCGTCAGATTATTGAATCAAATCTTCGTCCATTAGGTGAACTAACAGAAGAGGCACTGGAAGCTAGAAAATCTCAAAACCAGGGCCTTTTAAATTTCCTTTTGTTGTCTTGATACTACTTTATCATCAATAAAAATGATAAAAAGTGAACTTGTAATAATACAGTGATTTATAAAAATGAGGATATTAAAAAGTTCTTGATATATTGGATGTAAATGAATACTTTGTAGAAATGAAATGAAAACAAATACATAAATCATTGCTTTTTAATATATATTTTAATAATAATAGTTGATTAAGTCATATAAAACTAAAGAATCCAAAACACCAGACACAAACAAAAACATAAATTAATTACTCTTACTACTTGCATGTATAAAAAAAATATCTTAAGCAGCATACATTTGCCATACAAATGTATGAGAAATAGTATAAATTTTGCTAGAGGAGGCCAAGTTTCTGTTGGCTTTTAAGCAAAAGTATACAAGTATTTGCTATATAAGAAGAGGTTGGAATATGGAGATTAAGAATTTGTGAAAGAAATCTTATTGGAATGCAATTTAATAGCAGAATTTTTTGAAGGATTTTTGCAATTTTTTTTAAATAAGGTTAATATTGAAAAATAAAGAAAATTTAAGCGATAGTGATATTTTATTGAAATTTCAGTATAATATGTATAAGCTCCTAAATTCAGAGAATTAAAAAAATTCTCACTTTTTTGCATGAAAATACCCAAAATCCCAATCCGTATAAAACGTGTTAATAAAAAATATTTTTTTCATTGAAATGATCACACTGCCTTTATAAGGGGCCTCCGTCAGAAAATACTTTTTGGGTGTATACATATAGACCTAAAAATTTCAAATAGTTTTAAGTCGATTCAGCTTTGCGATTTGAAAACATAACAAAAAAAGAAAAAATTGCCAAAATTTCAATAGGGCCTGTGGCAGATTTTTTCCCCAAACTCCTCCGGATGTACTTTACACGCATTTGCATTAAGATTTCTTTTAAAAATATAGAGCTCAGAATAAAAAACAAATTTTATCAGTGAATAAATAATGCCACCTTTTTGGAAAAAATCCAAAAAATTTCAAATTTTTTAAAGTTCCAACTTTAGATAAATATAACGGATTCATATATTTGTATGATTCTTGTAGAAATATTTCTAAGAATTTTATAGGGAATCTGGCAAATATTTTATTAAAATTTCTGACAAATCGTATCTGAAACAAAATCATTGGTTTGGTTTTACTTAAATAATTATTATATATATCCGTTGCATCTTTAACTCAATTTTGAAAAAAAAACAAATTGGTGAATCTTCTCCGCTATTATTCTAAATATATCTAATGATGAATCAATGAGCATTTAACATAGTAACTGTAAGCAAATGGACTATGTTTCTGTACCGAGTTGACGTTAGATGATTTTTTAACATTAATTGCTTCTAAAATACATAGAACATTAGCGTAGACGACAAAAGGTACGTCCATTTGCATCTTTGTAACCATTTTGTTGTACTTGTTTTTATGTTTTTTCAGGATCCTTTAATCGTGGAAGTGTATTAAACATGTATTACATACATGTATTTTTCTTCTATGTTTTGTTTGACCTGTTATTAATTGTTTAGTCCATTTAAATTTATTTATTGAATCTTCACGATAATTATTCAATGGGACCTTCCATTCTGGTGGACATTAAAAATAAAAAGTATTATTCTTATTGCAATCTGGGGTAGCCCCAAAAGCATCTTGTTACTGATTTTGTCAATACCTGGTGCTTTTTGGAGTTTAAATCAACAATAGTCCTTTCGATATCTCGAATATCAAAACAAAGGTGTTCAACTGCTCTAAAATTGGTTAATGAATATATTCCACTTTTCGCTATCGTTTTTTGCCCAGCCTCTTCTGGTCTTTTCATATGTTTCGTAGAACGTGAGTAATTTGAATACGTGGTAGCATCTAGATTTTCCAGATATTTAAGACGTTTTTGGCATTATCTTAGCTTTGATTTGAGTTGCGGGGATCTGTGGAGTTGCCACTCTCTTCTAAATCATCTTGTATCAATCAGGAGCCGTTCGGCATCAACAGAATAAATTCTATTGTATCTGCTTTGTCGGGGGTTAGGGTACCATGTTCAGCTGCACGTTTTAAACTTTTTTCAAAATGTTTGAGAGAGAGATCGATATCTTCTGGTGTTCTCAGCGTACATTTCCGTACATTGAGTACTTATATATTTTCTATATTTCAACTAGTTTATTCTTGTGTTTGATATCGTTGAGATACTAGTTGGGTATACAATTTCTCGTGGGTTCAAAATAGTAACAAAATTGGGTGAATGATCAGAAGATAATTCTAATGAAGATTTGACATGGATTTGTTCCCTTGGTAAATTCCTCGTAACAGCAAAATCAATTTTATTTGGGTCAGTATGTTGGATCTCCACTTGAAATAACATTCAAACCCATTTTAGAAATTGTATTAAATAAAACACGACCTTCAGGGGTTATAAGTCGTGATCCCCAGAATGTAAGCTTAGCTAAATAAGCTTCTTGGCATCAAATGTGTTTCTGAGACTAACATTATATCTACGTCATGACTTAAGAAAATATTCAAGTTCGTTTTTGTGTTGGCGAATGCCGTTTGCGTTCCAAAAGCTTATTTTAAGACAATTCATGGTTTGTTCAGCACAGTCTACAATAACATTGATTGCATTTTAAGCATTTCTTGCATCATATTGCTCACTGAATTTGTAAAATTATTTACCGATTGAACAAGAAAATCAATTGTAGCTTCTAGTCGGGTAAAATTGAATGAAGGTATTTGCTCTCTTACCTCTGGGTTCAAATTGTTATTAAATTTATTTTGATATTGAAAGTCCTGTAATGAAGAATTAGAAAATTAAAAAAAAACAACGGTTTTTATAAATTTTATTCATGCATCTAAATATTAATTTGGTTACCTTGATATGCTTTTGATCCAACCGTAATGAAATATTACATTGTCTTCTAATAAAAGCAAATTGATATGGTTTGGTTTTTCTTCTTGTGTGAAATAATAACGAACCACAATATTATTGTTCTCCAGACCAAAAACGTTTAAAAACGTACCATTTAATTCAAATTCTTTTACTTTGTTCACCGGTAATGAAAAGTTTAAATTTTTGAAGTTTAAAACAATATTATTCAATAATATCCTCTATTAGAATGCGTGTTTACTTTACATAATGCTAATATTATCGTCCATTTAAAACAGTATTCATCTTTATTTTGCACGTTTATAATGCTTCTTTTCAGTGTTAACGCCCAACTGCTATTACGTTCTGGAAATTCACATTTTCCTTATTATAACATTGCAATGATTTTAATAAAACTGCGATAGATATTTTATTGTTGCAGAATAATCTATGATTATCATTTTAGTTTGAAGCGATTTCATTTCTACGGTGCCTGTTTCATTACCTTCTATCACCATCATATAATTACATATTAGCTCTCAATTAAATTTTTTATTTGTATGTTTTTGCAGAAATATTTCAGGATTTAAATCATTTTTGTTGTTGGCTTTGTGTGAGTTTGTGCGCAAATGAAGTGACCAATTATATTTTGGAATAAGGTTTTTTGCAGTCATTACAATATATGTTAGTCTGTTCGATTTTTGATAATGTTTTAAAAGATTTTAAAAGATGAATTTTCAAGATTGCGGTTTGAAAATTCCAAATCGCATGTTGAACATTTCATTGAAGAAGTGGAACTCGTGTGATGCAAACTTACACGACGTTTTAAGGAAGAATAATGGTTGAAGCATTTTTCACAAGGTTAGACTACGTTATTTTTATTGGCAGCCGCCTTAGTCTAAGCTCACTTGGGTCCAAAATAATATTTACAATATTCGCAAACAATTTCCGTCATTATTATTATTATTATTTTGACGGATGGAAGATGATATTAACTCTTGTAAATTTGATGTACAAATAAAACACATTTTTGATATCACAAATTCTAAAGATGGGGAATACGTTTTAAATATAATGAACTTTATGTTATAGTTTCGAAACTTATATCTATTTATTATTTGTTTTAAATTTCAATAATGTTCATATATGCACCGCTATTTATTTAAATATAGTATGTTATTTTATTATATACCATCAGGTTATGGCATTATGTGTACCGAAATTCGGGAAGGGGCCAATTATGTATATATACTTGTATTAGGTGGAAAATAAAAAATACTATTACATAATATTACGTCAATACATGTATTTGTGCACTTTTTGGTGATTCCCGAAATTATGTCTTATATGGGAGCTATGGTCAGTTATGCACCGAACTTCATGAAATTTTGCACTTTGTCACATACAAAGTGCAAAATTTTTGTCACATACTTATATATCGAATATTAAATTAATATTAACATTGTTATGGGATTTATACACGTTAAAGTGATTTGCGAAAGAGAGGTTCATATGGGAGCTATGATAAATTATGAATCGATCTCGTGAAATTTGGCACATGAATTTATGCTTACATAAAACTTATTTATGTTCAATTTAACTAAAATATTTCAATTTTTAAGGTATTTTTGAGTGTTAAAACTCTACTCCGGGAGAACATTTGTATGGAGGCTAGGTGAAATAATGGGCAGATCTTGACCAAAAGGCTTCGTCCTTGTTCCCAAAATATGATATCTTCCAAATTTCATCAAATTATCTCTTAAATTGCGACCTGTACTTTGCGCACAAGCTTTACATGAACAGCCAACCAGACATCGTTAAATCGACTCAAAAACTGATTTTGAGTCGAACGGTATACTTTAAGGTGGGTGTAGGAAGATTTTTTCTCAGCGTTACAGTATTTGCACAAACACATACGTAAACCATAAAATTAGTAAAAACATTTGAATATCAATTGAAGATTTTATGTAAAAACATTAGTAAATAACGATTGAATTTTAATCATATATTTTTTTAACTAAGTTAATAATAGTAGAGCATTCACCTTTCTCTCTATTCTTTAACATTGATGATTAAGTTGATCAGTGTTCTCGGAAAAATTATGGAATGTTTATTAAATATGATCAATAAAATTTTAATTGCATTTGTCCATTAAACAGTTTTTTGCTTATCAATACTAGGTACACTTTCAATCGCTCTCATTGTTTTTTTAATATCTTCTCTCTCCCTTTTAACCTTTTTAATTCTCCCTCTTTCTTCTTCTTTTCCCATTTCTATCATTCTCTTTCTCTAACTTTCTTCCGTCTTTCATTATTTTGCACATATTGTTCTGAAATCATAATAACAACTAAAATGAAACAAACAATTTACAAAAGTTATGACAGACGATTATATTTATAAAACATAAGCTAAATAACTATATAAACTCGAAGATAGGTATCTCTATGGATTACAAAGTAAAGATATAACCATTTCTTCATTATCCTATTTCTTAGTATATAGCTAAATAGTGAGGGGATAAAATCAAAATTAGTATTTTATTCAGTTCAAGATGTGTAAGAAAGTAAATCAATCAAGATATAATCAAACATGATAAGAATAATAAGTAATACTTTTTAAAAGTTATCCCGAACATACATAAATGTACTACTATCCAATATTCCACTATCTGTCTTTAATAAGCTGCCATACTCGTTATTTTCTAATTTTAAAAATTCCTATGGGTAAAAATAGACTTTTCTGGCAATTTTTGAATAATTATCGAAGATATTCTTTGAGTCGTGGAAAATACACAATACGTAACAATATCACTTTAAACATTTGGAAGATAAATTTATTGTTCGAAAAATACAAAAACAAAACACATTACTTTTACCTTTCATCTTTTAAATTATCAAGAAGGGAAATTTCTAAAAAGTAAGCTAATTCTCTTAAACTTTTATTTAGTAATATTTTACTTTTCTCACAATTTAAATTTATTTTAGGAAAAATTCAATTTGACAGGTATTTGCAAACTATAAGAAGTCTAAAGCTTTGTCTGTCAAAGGTAATCTAAATAAAATGTATTTAATAAAATTATTATTAAACTCTTTTTTTAAAGAAGTCAGAATTAATCAGAAGTTTCTAGTGAAGATCTTATTGGGACAAAACAAAATTTTTCGAACACACACCGTACCTCATCATCTCTGATTTCGATGAAATTTATTACGTCAAGACAAAATTTGAAGTTCTCCAAAATTTGATAATCCGCCACCGTTTAGATTTTATCGCTGTTCAAAGTTCGATTTTTTTCAAAAAATTTTCGAAACACCCTAACTTTAATTATATATAAATTTTTAAACAGTTGTCCGATTTCAAAAAACTTAGACTCAAATTAAAGCCTGTTAACTGTAATTTCTCATTGTTGTATTTAAATACTTTTATTATTAATAAAAGGATAATGGTGTCAAAATTCGTCTTTAATTCAAGGATATCTAAAAAAACATATCTTCCATTTTCATAAGTTTTTCCTCCATGGTGGACAATAGTGTCAGTAACAACATATACAAAATTTAAAATGGGACCATTAGGGGATGTCAAAAAATTTACCTTTAGTAAAACAAACTCGGTTTTTTCAGTAAAATTTTTAAATTTCAAAATTTTATTTTATTTTCAAATTTTATTACATACATATAAACTTGTACGAATTTATAAATTATAAAAATGCAAATAACAATGAATTGGTCAAAAGAACAACTAAAAGCAAAGGTAATTATGAACACATTTCATAAAGATACTAGTAAAGATGAAAAGTACTTCATTTTTACCTCTCCTACCCCTAACATATATGAATGGTTTGTGTCTTCATAAATTGTCGTTATAAATTTTTTCCTCTACATAGGCAAAATTCATGTTTTTTATATATTCTGCTGCCCATTGATACTTTAAAATAGGGCCATTTATAATTTAATGTACCTCCAAGTCCATCATATACATTTTTGCCATGAGCAGTTGCGAAAAAGAAAAATAATATATCTTTTGTGGGACTTTGATATTTTTAGAAATAAACTTGATAAACTCATTTATAATAAAAATGTCCACTCTAATGGAATTATGTTTCATAATATCGCTTATAATAACAAAATTTGTAAATTTTAGGTCATTATTTTCTTTGTAGTAAATTTCAAATTGATGAACTGTTGCTTGCTCGTTGGACCAATGGTATGACTGGACTTCATCTCGAATTTTGAGTGAATACTCTTCAGAAAAATCGAACACTACTAAGAACTCATTTTCATCTAAATTTTCTTTTATGCTATTAAATATGCACTTTGTTGCTTGGATAAAAATGAAATAATTTTGGAAGCCGGGAAATAAAATTTTCAATATGGGTTTTCAAAGAGGATAAAATTTCATATTCTGTGGTGGTTGTGCTGGGCTTATCGTTTAATTCAAAAACTTTAGTTAGTAAGCAATGTTGAATTCTTTTACATTTTAATCTAAAGTAATTTTCGTTATTTATTTTTCGGAGGTTGACTGTTGGTTCATTTATGATTTGGAGGAATTCATTCAGACATCTTAAAGATTATTTTTTGTCAATATATTCACTGGGGGAACTCTTAAGTCATATGGCTTAGAAATCTTATTGATTTGGGATTTTCAAAGGATTACAACATTTATTCGATACGAATTTACCCACTTTGTTTACCTTTTTTCTTTTTTAATATAGTTTTTTTAATTTATGCCTGATTCACAAAAATATGCTCAGTATTATTTATGTATATGCTTACGTCAATTTCAATTAAATCGAGTAAAATTTTAGTTTTTACAAAATATTTTTGCAACTAGCTTAACTCTATTTGATAACTTAAACAAAAATAAAATTGTACATTTAAAGTGCAAGTTTAATTATACTCCCGAATTATGAATTTTGTGACAATTACAAAATTTGACATTTTGCATTAAAATTGTCAATTACAATTGAAAATTACAATATTATAGTTTATAATCGTCAATAGAAATTAAAATTTGTACAAGTATTTATGTATGTAATAAAATTTAAAAATAAAATAAAACTTTGAAATTTAAAAAAATTTAATTTTACATTCTAAATTTTTTATATATTGTTGCTGACACTACTGTCCACCATGGAGGAAAAACCTTTGAAAATGGAAGAAATTTTTTTTAGATATCCTTGAATTAAGAACGAATTTAGACACCATTATCCTTTTATTAAAAATAAAAGTATTTAAATACATGAAACTACAGTTAACAGGCATTAATTTTAGTCTAAATTTTTTTAAAATCGGACAACTGGTTAAAAAGTTATATCAAATTAAAGTTAGGGTGTTTCGAAAAATTTTTGAAAAAAATCGAACATTGAACCGCGGTAAAACCTAAATGATGAAGAATTTTCAAATTTTGGAGAACTTCAAATTTTGTATTGACTAAAAAATACGTGTGCCAAATTTCATCGAAATCAGAGATGGGTGAGGTTTAAAATTCCATTTTTTGTTCGAAAATTTTTGTTTTTTCCCTATTATTAAATAAAAAATGGGTACTTCCTGGGGGATAAATCCGTATGTCCTGCATTATCGGGGATTAGGAGGGCTACACTATGCTTTCCGACTCTAGACCACGGTGACTTGTGCACAATTGATTTAAAGTCACTATTTTTCTTTTTTAGAGTATTAAGATGGTTTGGTGTAGCAATGTTGCAGTCGAAATAAAGATGTGACTGCAAACCTGTATCTGGGTAACACAATGGGATCGAATAATACGGACCCAAGTGCGATGTCTTCGTAAAACACTGCCAAAAACAACTTATCCTAACCTGAAACATAATAATAATCCCCCCACAAGGGTTATAGGTAATTGCGCTAGCTTGCCCGACATATCAATAGTGAGTTCTGATCTGATTAATTGCGAAACCTGGCGAGCAGTAGTTTTCCTAGCATCAGATCATTTACCCATAATCATTACTCTGGATCGACCCAACGATTTCATCGTCTCTTAACACCATACATATAAAAAAAAAAAAAGACTGGCACGGCTTTATAGTGATCTACCGGTTCACTCCAGCATTTATGACGCAGAGAGGAAGTTCCGCGAAACTGTCACATCAGTAGCTGGTAGAATACCCGTCATGCGTCCATATCTCCTAGCAGAAGAAGCAGCATTAGAGGACGAACTAACCCTAACGATCTAAAGATCGGACAGCTGAGCAAAAACATCAGCAGGTTGGTTAATAATGATAAGCGGAAAAGATGATTAGATCACCTAAATCACTACAACTTATGTTCTGGAGTAGGTAAGTTGGAGCGTGACTAAGTTTGAAGTTTTGCCGGCAATGTATTGAGCACCCTGAGGAAGACAGAGCGAAAAGAAGCATTGTTCGCAAACTTCACAATGTTCTGGCCTCGGACACGTCACCATACTATCCAAGGCGATTGGCCCAGACGGGATGGTTACCCCGATGTTAAAATACCTTGGTGAGCGGGGAGTCGAGTACCTGAGTTGGGTTTATATCCAGTCACTCAGGAGCTTAAATATACCCGATGCCCGGAAATCATCGTACAGTCCGATATCCTTCTTCTCCTCCCTCAGCCGAATCGCCAACTGCTAGCAGCTCATAACCAGCATGGATTCCGGAAAATGCACAGCACCAACACAGCATTAACCGCCATCACCACTCGAATATCACAGGGTTTAAACCAACATGGCCCTTGTGAAAAAACGATTCTATTAGCGTTTGACTTGTCAAATGCATTTAACACAGTATGGCATGCTACACTCTTCCAGGTCATCCTGCAGTCCACAATGGCCAACAACATGAAGAGATGGATTGTGAACTATCTGAGTAGTCGTCAGTCGTTCGTGGAATTTGGAGACAAGAGATCAAAACCCCGAAGAGTGAAGCATGGAGTGCCACAAGGCGAAGTCTTGTCAGCACTCCTGTTTAACTTTTACTTCTCTAAACTTCCCACACCTCCTTAAGGAGTAGAGGTAATTACATATGTGGACGACTATACAATAATGATGACGGGCCACAATGTTGATGACTTATGCGATACGGTAAATGGTTATCTCAACAAAATCCATAATTTCTTTACTGTACGTAACCTGCAGTTATCACTAACGAAGTCAACATACTCTTCACCACCTGGACAAAGGAGGTAAAACTCGAGCTTGGCGTCTTTGTAGATGGTGTTCAAATTACGATAGTGAACCACCCAAAAATACTGGGGGTCACCTTTGACAGGCTCTTTACCTCCTCAGCTCTTGCTACTGCAATCTCGCACAAACTGCGAAGTAAAAACAAGGTCCTCAAAAAAAATCTTCCGCTGAAAACAAGAGTTGTTCTGGCTCAAGCGCGGTCGCAATGTAACATGAGGCTCAATGCTCATAGATCGTGTCGTCCTCAACTTATGCCCAGCATGTGGTGAGGGCCCACAAGATACCCACCACATTCTCAACTGTCCTGCCAACCATACTTCCCTGTGTCAGCGGATTTATGGACACAACTAGTGGAAGTAGCACAATTCCACGGACTTAAAATGTTCTAGCTGTTACAACAACAACACACTACTATATATTGACGTTTATGTGTGTGAATCAGCAAACACAGTGCAAAAAAAGTGTAAGATATGTTACTATTAAATGTGTAATAACGAAATTCGTTTCAACATTACAAGAGAAAAAATTTACAAAAAAATTAATTTTATATTTAATAACAAAATCTTCTTTAGAAACTTCTGGTGTATTTTGACATTTTATGCAAAAAATATAACAAGACACTTTTACAGGCACAGTTTTAGTCTTCGTTTAGTTTGCAAATACTTGTCAAATTGAGTTTTTCTTAAAATATATTTAAATTGTGAGAAAAGTAAAATATTGCTAAATAAAAGTTTAAGATAATAAACTTACTTTTTAGAAATTTGCTGTCTTAATAATTTATCAATAATTATCTTACTGACGATAAAAAAAAGCACTTATGTAATTATCAGGAACATTTTTCTTCATATATTTAATGTTGAAGGCAAACTGTACCAAAGATAAATTATTACTGAAAGACATGAATCTACTTGTTTCTTTATTGTTGTTTTCTTTTCATAACAACTGATTATATTCCTAAAACACGCCTAAAAGATAACCTGCACAATAGTAATGTGTTTTGTTTTTGTTAAATTCGAACCATAATCTTATTATCTTCTAGAAGTGACTTCAAATTATACTATTGGAAGATGAAAGGACGATAGTAATGAATTTTGTTTTTGTATTTTTCGAACAGTCTTCTAGAAAGCACTAAGAAGTGGCGTCTGGAAGATTAGCATCAATTTATTTTTCAAATGTTTGAACGGTTATTTTTACGTCTTATGTATATTGCATGGCTCAAAGAATATTTTCCATAGTTGTGCAAAAAGGATCAAAAACGCTTAAAATTATACTGGTCCAAGTCTCCGAAAACGAATAAATCTTCATCCGGTTTCTATAGTTAGAAGTTTGCTAAGTTTGCTTACCTATGAGGATACTTATCTTATGGAATTTTTAATAATAAAAAATAAATATACAGAAACAATAAAATTAGCAGCTAAAGCCATAAATTAAAGTGTTAGCTAGTGAACTGCTCGTGGAGCACTTGGTAGAATTGACCTTATACCTGCAAAAAAATCGTAATGGCTCTTTTGGAATTTTCCGAAAACAATAAAAATTAAAATTTGACAAATGGAAAGGTATAATGTGGTCAAATGATAGAATGTTGAATATTTAGTAAAAGTAGATGGAATTATAAAAAAAATTATCTTGTAGCCTGTTTCTCTATGTCGAACGGTTTCGGTTTCTGTATTTCCTACGCTTTCGTTCGCATGGAGTTACGTCTTGTCGTATTGTTTTTTCAGGGTAATTTTTTTCGTAAAATATTAAAAATACTACAAAATTGTTTAAACGTAGATGCAATCAAGTAAAAAAAAAACAATAAAAAATAATTAAAAAACAAAAAATTTGTAAAATTCTTTAGAAATTGGTTTTTAGATACAAAATCGTCATTTATCGATACAAAATTTATCAAAATGAATAATAAACATGATTGAGGAACATATGCAATATCCTTGTAGTATTTTTCCTACTTTTCATTAAAAAAATTCAACCAGTCGAAATCAAAATAACAAGTGACTGATTTTGACATTTTTGTTCTTATCGTCCGAAATACAGAAACACAATGTTATATGAAAACACTTACGTTTTCTTTCGACTCATTGTTCTATGCAAATAATGAGTTAGAGAAACCCAAATCAGTTTTCGATCGCTTAGAAGGAGAAAGAAAGCATTTGTTCGATATAGAGAAACAGGCTATTAATATCCTTCGAATGAAATTGTCATAATTCATTGAAACATCCACGTACCCTTAAGAAGAGCTGGTGCAACAAGATAGAGATCAATACCGCTAAAATTTTGCAAAATTGGTTTCTTATTAAACATTTTCAAATGACTAAGTGGTCTTAAAAATGTTCCGATTTAAATACAATTGAAAATTCGTGGACACTGCTATAAATAGTATTGATAATGAACCGAAATAAGAACAAAATCAAAACAGTTTATTTTTATCTGACGCTTTTTAAGCAAAAGAAAAAAAGTAGCAAACACTAAGTTCTCGATCACATCTGTAATTGTAATAAAACATTACATATATGGTATCTATTTTTAGAATATTATATTTAATTTTTATTTGTATTTAGTCAATATAGTACAACTTAATTATTTATTTTAAAATAAAAACTAAAAATGTAGAAGAAGCTATTTTTATTGGGACAAAATATGTGTTCATTGAGATAAACGGAATTATTTCTTTTATTTAATGAACGAGTCCATTGATTCAAAATTTTATCAATGAACTTTTGCATTGAGTTTTAATATCAATGAATGACAACACATTGTTTTAAAGAACCTGTTTATAGAGTCAAAATTAGTGCACAAATTCATTGAAACAATGAATTGTATTTATTTGTATTTATGTACCTTTTCGGTTCAGTGTATGTTTGATGAAATTTCTATGCCTCTTCATAACCTATTAGCCTAAAACTATAAAAATTTTATTAGATTTCTAAGAAAAGGATATAATTTTTTCGCTAGAATTCAAGAGCAGACATAATTACAACTTTTCTGTGTCCAAAATATTTTTTGGTTTAGTGCGGTTTAAAATGTGCACCTTGACATGATTGCGTATTAGGCCATGGTGGATACATATAAATATTATTTCAAATTAAATTAATTACTTTTCTTTTAAGATATGATTAATTTTGTTGATTTTAGGAAAAAGCAACACATTTATATAAAATTTTAAATTGTTTCTTTTAGTAAAAAAATTTACCTTTGTTGAGTACGCTTTGCTTGGCCTGTAATTTCGACAAAAAGTTTCAATGGACTTTGAGAATACATTAAATATTAGGGACTATATATTCTAATCCTAATCTTAATTAGGCATTATATGTATTATAGAAAAAAAATGTTCATATATTTATTCCACATAAACTTAAAATTAAGTAAAAGAAAAATATATAAATATATAAATATATATATATATATATATATATATATATATATTAAAAAGGAATATCCTTATTATTAAAAGCAAAAATTAAATTTTTTTATAAATTTTTGATTTTGAATTTAAAATTTATTTGTTTATTTATTACATAAAACATTAGCATTTATTACATAAAACATTTGCATTTAATCTGCCACAAATAGTGTTAAAATACAAGTAGCAAATTATGAAATACTATTCTTATTCTAAAATAAGAACAAGCAAAATAAAAGAATAAAAAAAAAAAAAATAATAAATAAAAAAATAATTAATTACTTCCCCAATATATAATATAATAGAAATTCTGTTGAATTGGAGAATCAGTAGAAGTCACTAAATCTGAAGGAGGGTGAAATTCTTGTTTTTTTTTTTTGACGTAGTATCACTATTTACGAATATTCCACTACATACTGCTATATATGACATATTCTAAGTGATATTACGAACATACTGAGGACGAAATTTCTTGAAATATTAAATTTTTGTTTAACTGGTTTGTATGGTGAAAATGTTTATATTCGGAATGCCAATGGGAAATCTCCTCTCCCAACTATAGCGGATGTAGTTCTTGACAACCTGCATTACTAGTAAATACATAGCAAAATATGTAGATGATGCTATAATCAATATTGAAGATCGGGATATAATCCTAAATACCTTGAACAGTCATCACCCAAAACATAAATTCAATGGAATTGGAAGAGAATGGCGAAATTGCATATTTGGACGCCAAACTGAAGGGAAAGGGAGAGAATATTTTTTTACTGGTACTCTAAAATCTCATCATCTGGTGGACTTATGAATTTTTACTCAACCCAACCAAGAAGCCAAATTATTAACGCTGCAACTAATTTTAATGAAAGAGTTCTAAAAATTTGTGATAACCAATTTTACACTCATTACATCAAGAAAATAACATCGATTCTAGTACAAAATAGTTTCCTAAACATCTAATTGACTCCTTCATTAAGAAAACAAAAACCCGCTTAAGTGAAGATAGTGATAATGACAACACTCAATATAAACATTTTTACAGTGTACCATACATCCCTGGTCTAACTGGAAATGGACAAATAAGAAAAACAATATTGCTTATAGACCATACAAAACAACAAATACAATATTTTCGAATATAAAATCCAAAATTGACAAAACAACAAAGCAACATTTTTTTATGAAATTAAATGTAATGGGAGCGATGATAATTATTCTGATCTTATTTTTATAGGCACAACAAAGAGAACAATCATTTCATGAATGAACGAACACAAAACAGCCATAACAAAAGGTAAACAAACAATTGCACTTGCACTTCCACATACTAGAAACAGGTCACACTGCCGATTTCGTCGAAGTAAGAATCTTGGACAAAGAAAAAACTGATAAGAAAAGATATATAAAGGATAGTCTACGAATACAACAAAACATTAAGAAAATCAAGAACTTGAAGGAAAGTTAATATGTGTTTATTGTACTTTTTTTATACCCACCATCAAAAAGATGGGGCTATATTGATTTTGTCATTCCGTGTGTAACATGTCGAAATAATCGTTTAAGACCCCATAAAGTATATATATTCTGGGTCGTGGTTCTATTCTGAGTCGATCTAGCCATGTCCGTCCGTCTGTCCGTCTGTTGAAAGCAGGATAGAGCTCGAACGGAAAATCGTTGGGAGACGAAATTT
>MINK01172624.1:2810-39268 GCA_001735545.1 Phormia regina
GGATGCTAATTATTATCGTTTTGGAAATCTATTAAAAGATATCAATGAATATAATAAATGGTATTTATATGTATTTATGTTTTAAAAATTAAAAATTTATGTCTTCAAATTAAAATGAGCTGTTATATTTCTTCAATGGAATGATCGGTTGCGGCAACCGAATTTTATATTGTATTTTTCAGTTCCTACCACTGATAATTTCAGTTCTTCCAATTGAATTTTGCTGATCTCTACCATATAATTTATTGGAGTAAACAAATTATTCGATCTGTGCAAACGAATTTTTAGATAGTACGTGGAACCGACCAAATTCGTTTGGCTAAAAATTCGGTTGCCACAATGAATTTGTTTTCTCTGTGTAGGATAAATAAAAAATGCTTAACAAAAAATCGAAATATGAACTTATATTTTTGTTTTTTTCTTTTCACAATTACCAAAATTTGTAACATCATTTTGGTAACTAATTTCAACACTAATAATAACAGCCCCCCTTTTTAAAAATAAAATAGGCGTATTGGTATTTTAAAATGTATTATCTATGTATGTGTTTAAGTAAATATTTTAATTTATGTGTGAATGTATAATTTAAATATTCACACTTTTGATTATAATTTGCGCATATTCATATTGTAATTAAAATTTTTTTCTCTTTTAAAAATATTTAAAATAAGACATTAAATCGCACTGCGCAACTGTTTAATTACATGATATTTTTTATGGCTTTTATATTTGTTTATTCGTTTTTTTTTTTCAAACTATTCAACTCTATTATATTTAATAGAGTTTAAGTTTTAAAAACTTGCATTAAAATATTTAACATTTAAATCGTTTTACTATTAAGGCAACTAAAAAAAAGTGTCCGCCCCCTTCGATAGTAAGTACCACCACGGGCTACCAAGCAGTCACCTGTCATTTAAACAATTTATATACAATTTGGTTTTAAGTATAAAGATGATAATGTTGATTTTATTAAAAATTATGGTTTTATAAATACTTACTTTGGTTACATTTGTATAATAAATGTAAATTAAAAGTTAAAATAATAATAGTATTATTAAAAATAGGTTACAACAATATATTTTAAACAAATAAAATGTCTAGTCACTTTAATGTTTTATCTGGGGAAATGCTTTATTCAATGCAAGTAAATGGAAAATGAAAATTGTTTGATACATTTTTATAAGGACACAATTTTTAAAGTTTTTACTATTATTTTCATTGTTTAAACAGTTCAAACTTTTTAGTGCATTATTATTAAAAAAAAAAAAAAACTATCCAGTAGTACAGAGACCTTCAATTTTGAACTTTAATTCACTTGAATAAATATGTTGTTAATAAACAACTTCCAACATTATTTCTAACAATAAATTTCATTTCGTATGGGGCTATTAAAATTGTGAAAAAATAATAATAATAATAAAAAAAAAGAAACAAAATAATTTAACCAAAAACTACTAATTAATTATATAAACTATAATAAATAATATGTCTAGAGAAGCTATTTAGAACAAATATAGTGTGTTCGTCATACAAAAGAAACATACATATGAATTAATTCATCAGTCAACCATACATATGAATAGTTTTAATTTTTGATGTTCATTTTTTTAAGATTTAAATTGTAGTATTTATTTAAGGAGTTACCGGAA
This sequence comes from Phormia regina, assembly GCA_001735545.1. Lineage (NCBI taxonomy): Eukaryota > Metazoa > Arthropoda > Insecta > Diptera > Calliphoridae > Phormia > Phormia regina. Next base: position 4,460 of record MINK01172624.1, read on the forward strand.
GATTAACCAAAATAAAAAAATATATATATAAATGTTCTTAATATTTATATTAATTAACTTCTTTTCTTAAGTTAGTTAAAGTTGTTGAGTACAAGTTGAGAGGAGTTCAACATGTTGTTCTTTTGAATAATAGTTCTGCTAAAATGTACTTATTAAAAATCTATTTTTCATATTTTTTTTTTATCTTACACATTAGTTATGAGCACAAAAAAAAAACAATAGCTAATTAATTTAAATTAAGGAAAGAAAACAACAACTACTAAGTTGTATGATTGGAATTTTTATAGTAAATAATGTTCAAACGGCGTTAAAAATTATAGCGTGTAAAATTATGTATTAAAACCTATATTTAGATTTATTTTTAATGATTTATTAAATCGATAATAAGTTTAAAAATAGTTCATATTACGAAGAATATGTTTAAAATTCTCTTAGACAGACTGTTTTTTTTTTTTTTAATAATAGTGAAGCTTAAAATTAAATAAATTGAAATTTAAACGGTTTAAAAAATATAAGAAATAATTTATTATTTTTTTCTTTATCAAATTTGACAAGGTCACACAAGTTTTTCTTTGTAATTTTTACAACGATCATTTTAGATCCCAGACTAATGTAATAAATTAGTTTGTAAACGGTCTTAAAATGGAGAAAAATCTAAAATTATTTTTTCTACTTCTTTATATTGTTTACAGTTAGTGACAAAAATATTTCAATAAAATACTGTTTTCAAAAAAAAAAAAATAGAATAGAAATGAAATTGTTTTTAAAGAAATTGGGTAATTTCTTAAAAAGTACAAATCAAAGGAAAATTGTTTTCGAAAAAAAAGTTTCCACTTTGAAATACTTTCATTTTCAAAAACAGTACCTATATATTTTAAAAATGTACTTAGTAATATTGAAACTTTCTAGTTTATGTAAAATTTCAAAAAAAAAAAGACTAATTTTAATGAAAACATTTTCTAAAATGTGAAAAAACTTTGTCAATACTCAAAAAATAAACTCAAAAACAAAGAAATGATTTAAATTATCTTTCACAGACATTAACATTAAAAATGTTGACTTAATTTTAATTTTTAGATCTAAGCCTTTGAAAAAAGAAACAACATTTTATTGTATTTTCAATAAAAAATATTTATTTTTATTTTCTTTTCATATTTATCAAACTTTCAATTATTTAAATCATTTGTCAAAATCAATGATTATAATATTTATTTAATTGAATCAATTAGTCAAAATCCATGAGAACTTTTAAAATAATGTTTAAATGTTTCTAGAAGTGTTATGATTTAAAGCCAACTTTCAAATAATTAATTAAATTTAGAAATCATTATTAAATGACCTTTATGTTTAAAAAATAATAATAATAATATTTTTATGGTTAGTTCTTAAGTACCTACATATGAAATTCAAATACACAACACTTTAATGTATCTAGTATCTATGTAAATAAATTGTTAAAAGATACATATGAGTATAACTACTTGAAATTTAAGCATAACATACGACATACAAATAAATATTATCGCTTACTCTAGCAATTGGTGTTACCGGGAGGTAAAAATGACGTAGATTGAAGTTGAGTAGTATTTTTAGATACACATGATCGTTAAGGCCTTTTACAATTAATCTTCAGTGTAGATTCGTCAAAATGTCAAAATGACAAACAATAACAAAAAATTTTTAATAAAAATGAATAATAATTATTTAATACATTAAAATATTGATATACAAATAATAATGATAAATAATAAACATACAAAAATACATACCTACTATTTAACACCCATTATTCAAATGAAATGAAAGGAAATAAATAAAAAAACTAAATAAATAAATAAAAGTTCCCAAAATAAAGACAAAAAAATAATTAATAAATAAATGTGTTATAAACAGAATACGGTAGTTAATGCAAACATATTTAACATTGTAAATTTTTTGTTAATTAATGTTAAGCAATGATAATTGTATTTGTGTGGCCTTAAATAAAAAAAAATCAAATTTATTAAAAAAAAAGTAATAATAATAATAAAACAAAATCTTCAGCCTCTTAATATTAAAATGTCAACCACCCGAATAATAATAATAATAATATTCATTTATACGTATGTATTTTTTATTTCAAAAAAATTCGAAAGCTACAGATATTTTTTCATACGTAGATACATTTTTATTAAATGCAAACTGTTTTGATGCACATAAATCTAAAGACGAGTAGCTGTATCATAAAGTAACAAATTACGTTTTTATTTTATTTATTGTTTTTTTTTTTTATATATTATTGCAGAATATTATACGAATGGACTTTGTTTGTCATTTTGTTAATATCAATTTTGATCTTTCTATCAAAATAAAATAAATATTAAAATTTATGGCTTTTTAATTATAACAATTCTCATTTAAGTGTTTAGTTAAATTTTGCATTCTTTTCATTTTTGTTTATAAAACAATCACATCAAAAGTCACTATATATACATACATATGTTCATATTATATATTTGAGCTAAATAATGATATAAAAATATGTTAATTGCATAAGAATTTAGAATGAATAATATTTAAAAAAAAATAAAAGTAAATAAATTAAGCACGTAAATCGTAAAAAAATATTTCAGAAGAAAATTAATAAATACATCGCTTTAAACATTTGAATTTAAAAATAATCTTATGATTATATTTTCCAGTAAAAAATAAAAATTTCGAAAATTAGAAAAGTAAAAAGAAAAATTATTGAAAGCAGTGTTCTATTAAAAAAAATGTTGATTTAAATAAAAAAACCTTAGTTTTCCAAAAAAGTACCTGACCTTAAAAATTTGTCAAATAGATTTTTAAATATACCTTCTATTTAAAATACATATTATTATTATTATTATTATTTTTTAAAGAAATGTCATTCTAAATGACAAAAATAAAAATAAAAAAGACGTAAAAATACGATATTTCTTATAGAGATAGTTCGAGGATAGATAAAAACGCGAAAAGAAAAAAACGGCTAGATCAATTCCATTCTCATAAAAGGTGTAATATAAAAGAAATTTTGTACAAGTAGGCAAAGGTCTAATGTAAAATTTTGATTTTTGATTTATATGGAAACTATTCGGACTATAGTTAATAATGAACCGATCATACTAAAATTTCATGGTGATTAAACTCGTAATAATTTCCAAAGAAATTATTAGTTAATTGGAGTTACAGAAGAAGTCGATTCCAATTATAATAAATAAAATATCAATGTTTAGAATTTAGGATTTCAAAAGTAAATTTGGACTTTTTTTTATTGAAACGTAGTGTTACCAGTTGGAGGATGATAAGTAGAAGACCGGAAAATCGCTTATTTCGTTTTTTTGCGATCTTCGGGTTTTCGAACTTCCACTAAACTTATTGTTCAGTGGAAATTTATTATAAATTCACAATACAAAATAATTTATGGCAAAATTCACAATGAAATACAAAATTATACATTTGATGTAAAGAATTCAAATTTACATGCATAAATAAGTAAATAATATAATTCAGTTATTTATAATATAATTCAATATTAATACCAATAATGATAATACTAATAAAATAATAATAATAATAATAATAATAATAATAATAATAATAATAATAATAATAATAATAATAATAATAATAATAATAAAAGTAGTTTGTACGATTTTATTGTTCAAACTATGTTTGGACACATGGTATGGACAATGTTTATAGTAATTTTTAAAAATTTCCTTAAAAGTACCAAATCACATAAATGTATCAATTTTTTAAAATTAAGATTTTCATTTCCACCTGGGTTTTTAGCGTTAAATGAGATATTTTGTTGATATTATTATGACATATTTAACCTTCTTCTAACTAAATATATCTGGATCAAATTATTATATAACACCATTATCAATCCGAAAATAACAAAACTTACACAAATAAAATTCCCAAACATAAAAAAACACAACAGGTTCATTGACCAAAATTTATTTAAAAAATCTATTTATCGTTTTGTCAAATCGAAAGGTTTTTACTACACTCGCAGTTAAATGAATAGTTAATGAAATAAAAAGTTTTAATAAATAAAATAGGCTGGTTGTTGGTTGATATTACACTAAAGATGAAAATGATGAATTCATATCTCTTGGTTAATCGCATTTTATACTACAACATTACTACTCGTATGATTTGAAAATTAAATATTTATACAAAAAAAATAGCAGCAACAACTATATATATGTACATATGTGGCATATATGCTCGTATTATATAGAAAATACACAAACATATTTTTTTTTTTTTTTAAAGTGCCGCTTGGATTTGTTTATTTTTTTGAATATTTAATTAATAGCAACTAATTAATTAGTATAGCGGCTAAATGTCTAAAGTAACAAAAAAACAAACAAAAAATCCCAGACAAATTAAAATACTTAAATATTAAGTTAAGCTTTTTTTTTATAACTATAAACGAATTGGGAATACTCTATAGTAAAAAGGAATATTTTGTAATCTAAAATCGATTCATTAAATACTTGATAACTTGTTAGTTATAAGTCTACGAAACATTTTATAATGAGATAACTAATAAGTATTTTTGAAAACATTTTAAATTAAAGAATTGAGGTGTTACACAAGTTACTAAATTGATGCATTAAACAAAGAAACAAACAAACAAATCTTATGTTGTTTCAAATTCGACGACCAATTTAATCACTTTTGTTAAATGTGGTATCATCTTTAAAAAATATCAATATTACAAAAAAAAAAAGTAAAAAATAAGTCCATAAAAAAATAAAATATATTAATTAGAAATATATGTTTTTTTTTAATGAAATAAATTAGCAAAAGTATTGCATTCGATTATGTAATAATAAAAATGTTATAAAATTTATTTGACAAAGTGAGTGCAACTCCCATGAAAAATAAATTAATTAATGTCATAAGATAAAAATCTTAACAACTAATAAAATACCTAATAAGATGTTAAAAATACAAATACAAATGTTTAAATACACATAAAATATATTTATGACTTGTTTAGAAAGATATAGTTATAACTTATAACCATGAATTTATTTGTACAGTGAGTGCAAGTATAAAGAAATCCAAAAAAATAATATGGATATGGGACGAAGAAAAGTTTGAAATGTACCCACTAAAATTAAAGTTTAATATGTTTTAAACTAATTCCCATAATATTTCGGTAAATTTAATTTAATTTGCGTGAACTGGACCATTTTTAATTCACCTCTAAATATAAGGATTTCGATTAACAGTATAAATAAATTTTTTTCTTATAGAAATGCGACTCTATTACATTTTGAGCAAAAAATAATTTCACGAATTGCGAAATCAAAAGATTTGTAAAAATTTTCAATGATTTTATTTTAAGCTATGTTCACATTTATCAAATATATATCCAAATGAATTGTAGTTTTATTTATCTTTGAATACGTTGGACATTTTACATCGAATATTCTATTCTATGCTCTCATTAAATACTATTGATATGTGTATTATTTACTTAAACCTTTAGTTACGCATATAATATATTGGTTGAGTAACTTTATGTACATATGGTTAGATAAGGATATAAATGTCCACAAAAGCATAAATTGATCATAAAATTTATAATTTCAAAAACTTCTTTTAGTTCGATTATTATCGCGGTTTTAAATAAAATTATTATGTTTTTCATAAATTTGTCAAAATTTAAAGTATTTCATGCGATTTATTGGTAAAATTTGTAAATTTTATCTTTTGGGAACTAAATAATGTTTTAACTGCAATAGTAATTAAACATTAAAACATAATATATTTTGAAATATTACATGTTTTAAGAAAGAAGTTTCGATAAAAATGTAAATATTTCATATCATATTTTGGAAATCATATCAAAATATACTAATCTTCATTTCTTTTCTTTTCAACAATATAGAAATTGTTTTTTTTTATAGATCAAATATAAAATTTTTTATTAAATTTGTATTTAGCAATTTTACCAATTTTCATTCCAAAGCTTTGACTATATACCCATCGTTGGCATAAAAGTGACTAAAATATAATTTTAATGAAATTCTATTGCACAATAGCTTCTCTGGTAAATACAATTTAATAAAATTGTAGAAAACAATTGTGACAATTATTATATAGAAAATTTTTATTAAGTAATTTGAACTGTTTCCCGACTTTATATACTATAAAATTTTATACTATATTGTGGCTCACTGTATTTATTTATTCCCATGTATAAATAAATATAAATACAACCCAGCAAAAAATGGTGCTTACTTGGAAGCAATAGCAATTGCTTACATAAGCGATATATTAGTTTTTTAGTTAAATAAACAAAAATCATGCATCATAAATGCGCTCCAGTAAAGTTTTATTATAAAAGTCTGCTCTGCAATTGTGAGAATTATAATATAATAAGCCGTCTAGAAGCAATGGAATGGCAATTTTTTGCTACTATTGCAAGGAAACATCATCTATAACTTACTCTATTGCATTTTCAGAAGCTTTATGCAATTAAGTAAGTAATATGTTGCTTCCGTCAGTTGTATTGCATCCAAGTCGTTAATTTTTTTTTTTTTTTGCTGGGAAGTAAAGTAATAATTTATGTATAAATTCAATATAATTTAAAGAAAAGTGAAAGATAAAGACAAAGCTAAATTAATTTTATACTCCATAAAACAACAATTTTTTTTTAATATATTTTTTCTGGCAACAAAAATTTGATAATGGATGGCAAATTAGTTGACGTATTTACATACATAGTATGTTAATTTATTACCGGAATTAACAAACTTACGTATTTAATAAAAATTGCGTAAATTTACAAAAAAATATCGAATTATTTAAGTATAAATAGTTTGTTTCATAGACTTTCTTGTATCTTAAAAAATCCTTGTATATAAAATCCTTACAGAAAGATAATTGATATAATTTTGAATTTTTTTTTTTTCTTAAAATAATTAATATCAAATCATTGATATTAAGATACAAAATTAGCGTCAATTTGATATAACCAAAACACCTAAAAGCATACTTTAAAATCATTTTGTTAACGTTAGCACTGCCATATTGAAATACCAAAAGATTTTATTCAGTGCTGCTAACATTTTCATAAATAAAACGCTATAATTATATTTTTGTGTAATACCAATCTGTGCATCAAAATATATAATAAAATAATCTTTATTTTCCTTGAATGTTTAAATTAGCATTGACTTTATTTTTTATTTTCATATGGATTAAACTCGTACTGATACATTTATTGGTAAGAAAAAAGCGTACAAATTTTCGGAAATGGGTGTTATAAACAAATTTGGAAAATAATTTCCCGTTTTCGAGTCATAATACAAAATACGAATATGAACACTTTAACTAACTGCTGAGTTTTAAGTGTGAAAATTTAATTATAACGCCGTATTTTTTTCAGCTATTTTTCATCAAATCAATTTATCGAATACCGAAGTTTTTTATTTCAATTTTAATTACTTTTTTAAATTTGCTGTGTAGACTTTTGGCAAGCACACCACAGAATAAGATTTAAGAACTTAAAAGTTTACAGTATGCAAACATTTGGGCATTAAACTGAATGCATTGGAAATTATCTAATCTTTTATATCAAACTTGGCATGTGTATGTATGTTGAAAGATCTCTTGCCTAACTGTTTGTAAGAGTGTGTGCCAAACGGTAGCAAAATATATAGAAAAATAAAATTTTCAAGTGTATAAGGTGAATAAAATTTCACTAGCTCTTAGGGCTACATAAAATTTTGACAATAGAATAGAGAAATTTGAAAGTCGTAAAATAAATAACAAACTTAAATAATTTAAAATGGTTTGAGATTATTAAAGTCTATTTTATAAAATTATAGTATGTATTTTTGCAAAGAAATACTGTACTGAGCGGTAAAAACAAATTGCATTAGATACCAAACCATAGAAAACAACTAGAAGTCCAACTCTTTTCATTCGCTCAGAAACAAAAAAGGCTCTCTTCACACGTATTAATTTGTTCTGTAGAAAATTTTACTAACACATGCAAAGAGTTCAGTTTTTTTTGACAATTCAGTTAGGTTTTTTTGTGAGCAAGTTGGAGTTCTAGTTGTTTTCTACGTACCAAACACAACCAGGAGGATTATTTTTTATATGACAACTCAGCGGAGTTCGCTGAAAATTAAAATTTATTTTATTTTTACAACGGATTCTCAAAAGCTTTTATTTTCTCAATCTTCCTCTCCGTCAGTGTTGCCGTTTTTGCATAATAATCACAATCACATAAGTTAACATTAAATCAGGGACTGGCAAAGTGGTGCACATGTGCAAATGATCTCTTAATTTTGTCATATCTAATGCTCTTAGATGAGGAGAACAGTATAGTTATTTATCAACTTTTTATATTTTTAATACTTTTTTAAGCAAATTGTTTTAATATTTAATTATAGATTTTATTAAAGACCATAAATCGTTTAAAAGCAACAGATATTATGAAATTATAAGCTAAAAATTGTTTTCGTGCACAATATAAGAACGAGAGAGCTGTACAGATCATATAAAAATATAAAATTTGATATTTAAATTTATATAAGAGGCAAAGAGTTTGTTTTGTATTTCGTATGTATGGAATTTAAGAGAGGAAGAAAAACATGTTTTATACATTTAGCTTTGTTATTGCTATATACAAAAAAATATAAAAAAAAGAAAAACAAAATGTGTGTGAAATCCGCTGCTGGACGTCGTCTTCATTTAACTGACCTTCAACCTCAAATATTTTTTAGAATTTCTCTTTCTTAAACGACTTTTGATGCAATTATGTTAACCACACTTTTTGCTGTTACAGAAAAAAAGCAAGACCTGAAACGGTTCCGGCTAGTACCCAAAGTCAAAAATTCCAATTATTCTAATGAGGACTCTAAACCGAGGTTGGAAACCGATACCGTTATAAATACTGATACCGATTAAATACCGTTTAAAATTGATTACCGCAACTGATACCGAAATTATCATTTTGTTAAAAATACCGATATTCAAATGCTGTTTACCTCTAAACCGGTATATACTGGTATTTTAGTTTCGGCATTTTGAAAATACAATTTTTACAACATAATATGATATTGTAAGAATTATAAGAAAGATTAAATTATTTTAATAACTTCGGAGGCCGACAAAACATCTTCATAGCGTTATAGAACCACCACCATGTTTGACGGTTGTTTTTGGTATATTTTGTACTGAATTCTGCATTTGCGTACAAATAATTTTCTGTCAGATCCAAATAAATTAACTTTGGTTTCGTCTAACCACAGTACGTTGTTCCAGTTTTTACGGCACAGGAGTCGCCTGGCAAATTCCAAACTTTTTTGTATGTTTTTCTTGCTCAACAGGGGTACTTTTCTAGGATTGTGTCTCATTAATCCGACTTGCTGCAGCCTATTTCTTATTGTTCGACTTGTAACTGAAGCTCATTAGAAGCTCAAAGTTCCTACCCTTTCCGTATTTTCCCATATACTATTAAAGACCAAATTTAAGATTTTAACAAAACATAAAATCTATTATTTTATTAACATTTTTAAAACACTGCACATTAAAAAGTACATTAAAATTAAGACAAAAAATATAACAAATATTACACGAAAAGGAAAAAAAACATTAATTATAATCGACAATAAATATACTATTACTATAAATATTATAAACAAACTGGAAACTGTTTGGACATTTGATAGATTTTTAAGGAAACAATATTTTTTTAAGCATGCAAATTAGAGGGAAATATTTTTAGATTAATTTTTATTTTAAGCACAAAAGTATAATATTTATTAATATCAAATACAATATAACTTAAAAAATTTAAATGGAATTATATACAAAGTTTATGAAATATTATATTTAGGTAAGATTAAGTAGTTGCAATAAATAAACTGAAAATAAGAAATATTTTATTTACTGTACTAAATTGAACACTTCATATAAAATATGTAAGTATAGTTAATACATAAAAAATGTATTATTATTAAAGCGCCTTTTATTTTGAATTATTTTTTATAGGAATTCCATTGTTCATTTCCAAAACATTTCTGTAAGGAATTGTTAAGGCACATGTTACATACTAGTTATGTTGTTTTTAATGATATTTACATTTTATTTTCAGAGTATATAACTAAAAAATAATTGTGCTTTTTATACTTAATTAGCTAGATGTAGTTCTTAATTATGGCTAAGTTATGTTGATCTGTATGGTATGCTGATCATAATTTGAAGAAACATTAGGCTGCCGGTGGTTTACCATGTACACGAAAACGATAAAGACAGGTGTATAGAGGATGGCCGTGATTGGATTCAATACGCAATTCCACAATTTCATAGGGTCGTTTGATGTTTTTATTTTGTAGAGGGAAATACTGCAACGAAGCATCATTATCTGTATATTCATACTCACCGAATAGAATTGGTTCCTGATCCTTTTCATGTTCAAGACCCTGCAAGAAATAATTATGGTAAGGATTCGTATTTTTTCTATAAAAGGACATTGTAATCTATTAACATAAATATATTTATCATAAGATCAAGTTTATTCAAGTTATTTTGCTTGCAATTTAACATAGAATAAATGCTTTTGATTTGATAAAATGCTGATAGATTTATTATATATAGTGCTTAAATATTTATATTTTATAATGGATATATTTTGGATTTGTAAATAACTTTCGATAAACGATCTCTATATAATATCCTTTTCATATATATATATATTTTTTTCTACTTACCCAAACTGTAAAATTTCTAGGAGCCGAATCAATGCGTCCATTAGGTGCCAAACTTTTTGGTATGTGCTCCAATGTAAAACCAGTCACATAAACCAAAGAGTTTAATTTGAGTACTAAAAATATTTAAAAATAAAACCATTAAAATATTCTTGTTGAACTATAAAATATTCTATCATAAACGTACCCAAAAATCCTGGAAAACCTTGAAAAGCCCAACACTCACCCGGTTGTACATTTGGTGATATGGCTATTCTGGGTGTGTTGGTAGGATACCACAGTGGTATGCCGAATACTGATATTTGAGCTGTTTTGGTTTGATAGCTTTCTGTACAACGTGTTGAGAGTATTTGACCACCAGCCGATTCTAAAGCAAAATCAACTAGACCAGTCTTATCAGCATCATAAATGGCTAAGACAGATTTAACAATATTGCGTACTTCTTCCTCAGATAAAGCCTCTTTGATTTGTCCCTTGAGAACAGCCTGAGTTTCTTTTTGCTTATTTTCTACACTTATAATAATTTCCTGTTTAAGTCGTTCACTAATGTCACGCATTAAGAACATGCCAGATTTATCAATTTCCTGTTTAATTTTGTCATTCGTACGATTGTTTATTTCAGCCAATCGTAATTCTAAATAATCTTTGGCCACAAAAATATTGCGCACCCAATTCTGTAGATCTAATTCCGAGATTTGAGCACCATCTTTGGTTGTCTCCTTGAATCCTAAAATTTCTATTAAGGATAATTTAACTTGTTGATTCAAAAGCTGGAATTGCTCATCCTTGAGTGTAGAGAGCTTCATAGTGATTTCCTGTAATAATTTGGCAAACTTTTGGTCGGTAGATAATTCCAATTCCTGCAAACGTTGTGTTAAAACATCTTGAGTTTGCTGCAGTTGTTTTATAGAAAAATGTAAGTCTTCATTTTCTGAGAGTTTATCATTAAGAGAAAGTTTTATAAAAGCTATGTCTCGATTTAAGTTATCTATTATTAATTGTTGTTGTTCTAAGCTCAATTTATAATGATCATCACCCGATGATGATTGAGATTGTTGTAAAACTAAAAGTTTTTCCTGTAGCTTATCATTAAGTTGATATGAAATTTCATTTTGTATGTAATTCGAGAAGAGAGGCGCCTTCAAAAGTTTTGCAATTAAAGCATCCAAATCCAATTTTTCTACTATTAATTTATAATGTGAATGATTGTTTATTTCTATGGTTTGGGTTATTAGTTTTTTTATCTCTTCTATGTTGTCCGGAGATAGCATTAAAGGCATATTAAAGCTGGGTGAATTCTCAAGCCTTAATAATACTTTTTGTATTATTAAATTCAAATCATTATCTGTTAATGTTGCTGTTGAAGAACTATCAGAAAAACGTTTTTGTCTGGCTAAAGTTTCCAAATTTTCTTTAATTATTTGTACTATTAATTGAGTTTGTTTCGTGGTTAATTCAGAACCTTTTTCAAGTTGTTTTTGTTGTTGTTCTTGTAGTTTTATATCTACTAAATTATGTATATAACTATTGATGTGATTTAAAATATTTTCGTATTCCTCGGTTGACATGGATTTGCTTAAGGATAATTTTAAATCTTCCATATTTTGACTAGCACTGTGAGATGAGGAAGCAAATAATGGCAAAAAGCTTTTGAGAGTATGAAAATTGGTATAAAGTGAGCTTCTAAGGGTGGTGATAAGTGAAAGTGGTACCAATGAATGCCAACGTTGTGCATATAAATTACGTTCCGGTTCATCCAAAAGCCACCAAGCTAAATTAAATTAAAGAAATCAAACAAAAAAGGGAAAGTTGCTTAAAAAAATACTCTAAATATTACCTTCTTCATTTGTTAAAAAGGTTAAAGGACTATTAAGGTAAAATTATACAATTTGGAATTAAGCAAACTATAATTTAAATTTCCGATCCCTTTTAAATAAAATGAAATAAACTTTCACAGGAAACAAATGAAGAAGGATAGAGTATTTTTTACTTTAAAGTAAAATTATAAATTTCAACCGTTTCCCTTAATTGTTTTCGTGCCTAATCTACTCACCTGTAGGGGAGAGAAAAATAATCTTGCAAAATTAAATAAAACTCTTTTTTAATTTGTGTGCGTGTGTGTTATAGGGGATTTTGAAAAGTGTTAAAAAACTCTTTATTAAGTAATTTATTATTTTGAAATTAATAAGTATAAAGAGAAGATTACAATTGTTTAAATGTAAATATTTTAGATTGTTTAACAACTAACAGAAATTCTTAGACAAAGACACACATTCATAAGGAATTTTGTTTAAAAATTATAAAAAAATATATTTTTATAACTAAATTAATATTTTGAATTGTTATTGCAGCGGTTTGTTACACTCTATCCTTCTCCAATTTGTTGCATGTTTTTTTTTCTTTAACGTTGGTTTTTCCTCATTTTCAGGTTAAAAAGGAATAATTTTGTGATAAAGGAGTAAAGAGATACTAAAATCGACAATCCGAAAAAAATGCTTTAAATTTGTACTTTTTTTTTTTGTGTTATTATTGCTAAACCGTTACACCGTTTATAATCAATTTCAGTTCTTTGTTCAATTTATAGACAAATGTTTTTGAAAGAACTTGAAGAAATTTAATATTTTATTGGTGAAATTATTATAATGATGTTAATTCTTATATCTAAATTATTAATAAAAAATTAAACCTTCAAAAAAATATAAATTATATGATCGCTTCATAAGCTTATATTTAAATTAGGGAAATATCCAAAGTTATTAAAACTAAACTTTAGAAAATTATAACTAAACTGGACAACAAACTATGTTTTAAAAAATACTTAACGACATTGTTGGATCTGCAAATAGGATTTATGTTAAGTAATTCGTTACAATTTTGATTTTATTATATTATGTATAAAACGAAAACATAGATTTTTTAGTTTCTTTCAGTATAGACTTTCTACTATAATTAATAAAATAATGTATTCTAATTATTAGAAAAAAAAAAAAAAAAAAAAAAAAAAAAAAAAAAAAAAAAAAAAAAAAAAAAAACACAAAAAAAAAAAAAAAAAAAAAAAAAAAAAAAAAAAAAAAAAAAAAAAAAAATTGCTATATATTATTTATATTATAAAACTGTTATTTTTTAGTAATTATAACCAAATATTTGTACTTTTAAACTTTTTAATAAAGAAAGTATGTATTTTATTTAACATATAAGTCAAGGTAGATTAAGAAGGTTCGACATTAAAATAGCTGTGAATTCTTTTTATTTTTGAAATCAAAATGGCGGCCTGTGTTTGGAAATTTTTATATCAATTTTGTTTATTTTTGTGTTTTATGTCTTTCTCCTCGCTTTTTATTACATGAATTGCTTTTTTTTTTTTTTTTTTTTTTTTTTTTGTAAACAAATATGGTGGAATACAGGCGGATTTTTGGAGTTGTAATTGTTGTCGTTACCTTTTTAATCTATCTTGCTGTAATGTATTTAACATTTATTAAAGAATAAAAAAATAAAATTATATGCTTGAGCTAAAACTAAAGGATTATGGAAAATATTAATATTTATTTTTTATAAAACTAAACTAAAACTCTTTATTATGAAAAGGATTAATAAAAATAATAAATCAATTTTAAATACGTTCGTAATATTCCTCGCGTTGGAACATTTTACGACCTTCATCTACTAGATTTTGTGTAACAGTTTTTATATATAAAAAATAATCATTAGACCAATCACGTAAATCATCGAAATGATTAATGGCCTGAGATTTTAATTGGTTGTATTTTTCTTTATTAATATATTCGGACATGTCGATTTTAGGTAATTCAGGTAAAGTTATAGTGTATTGGGAAAATGATTTAGGTGGGAAGGGTTCATTGGGATGAAGATAATAGTAAATGCCTGTAATATAAATAATGTAATAGAAATAAATAAAAATATAAATTAATTCTAAATATTAACATTAGGTCAAAATACATGTAGCGTTCATACGAAGCAATTTTTTTTTGTCTAATTCTGTGATCGTAGAAGTTAAAAAACATATGTAAAAAATATTTTTTTCAGAGACGGAAAATAACTATTAGTTTCGAAATTTTTAATTAAAAAACTTTAACAATTTAATGTCGAAAACCCGATTCAAATACATCATTGCATAAAATCTATATTCATAAAATGAAATGCTTTTTTAAAATTTCGATTTTATTTTATTTTATTTTTTTACTGAAATAAATATTATTTTTTATTTTAATTTTTCCGATTTTTTTTATTTTTATTTATTTTTAGAAAATGTATCAAAAATATTTTGATTTTTATTTTTGTCGACCAACAATGACTGTTATTTTTGATAATACTTATTGAATAATGATAAAAGTCATAACGGTTACTTAAATTTTTGATAAATTATATTAAAATTTTATTGTTATAAAAAAATTTCTACGATTTCTAAAACATTTTTGCAAATAAATTTTGTTTTCATAGAGAATTTTTGAAAAATTTATTCCAATATTTTCAACCAATTTGATTTTTTTCTTTAACTAAGAACAAAATAATCTATTGAATAAAGAAAATTAAAATAAAAAAATCATAGAGAATTCTCGCATAACTCAATATTTTCAACCGATTTGATTAGTTTTTTTTTTTTAAATTAAAGAACAATTATGTTTGGATTGAATAAAGAAAATTTTAAATCAATTCTTTATTAAGTAAAAAAAAAAGATTTTTAATTGGCAAATTTTCTAAGATGAATGGACATCTTAATTCTCTCAAGAAAAACATCTTTAAATGTTGAGAACACATTTTTTAATTTTTGATCAAAGTAAAATTCAAATAAAAACATATTGAAATCATCTTTCCCTGAATTGTGCATAATTTTCAAACCATTTAATCCTGAATGTATAAATAAAAATGTAATAAAAATTTTCACAAGAAAAATATCGTCTGAACGCAAACAATACCAAATATATATATACTTGTAACGGAAAATGTACATATATACAGGTTATCAACAAACTAACATTTAAAAAATTCAAGATTCAAAACCAAAAATACAGTTTTTTTGACAGAAAATAAAATAAAAATAAATAATTTATTAAAAAATAAAACAACTCACCTGCTAACAACAATAACGGCAAAAGTAGCAGCAAAAATATTAAAAACCTTTTTTTATTTTTGCTATCAGCACTTGAAGATTGTAAAAGCCAAGTATCCAAACATAAAACCGAAGATATAAACAGATAAAGGTTACGGACAATGGCTAAAAAGGCCGATGAAATGCCATGAACTATAGAGCCAAAGAAGCCTAAAGCAACAAGAATACAAATGACATTATTTATATACAAATATAAGAATGAAAAAATAAACCTTACCCTTTTCTTCTTCTGCCAATTTCGTACGATACATACTACTACTGTATGTATACATGCCAACACCACTAGTATTTGAATTATTGGATCCAATGATTGACGACCATGTAGTCGAAAGGGTTGTAACAATTGTTGTTATAAAACGCATTAGCCAAGATTCATCTTGTTTGGCATTATAATTATATACATTTCTGGTTGTGCGATATGTTTGATATTGTGAATAATCTACTTCATCACCTGAATCATAGGCTAATCTTTCGGCTGCTTTTCTATTTTGACTGTACTTTGAGGATTCATAACGACGTCTTATATGTTCTTCTTGGGCGGGATTACGTTGTATCATATAATTGACACGTTCATGATGATTTTCCAGCGACTGGCGAGACATATTGGGCATGGCAACGACACCGGGTGCTAATTCACGACGATGTGGGGATAATTCAGAATATGTATAATCTGTTTTGGGGGTTTTACTAAAAAATGCAAAATAAATTATTGATCACATAACAATAGCAATAAATGAATACTTACTTCCAATATTCTCCCGCTTTTTTATATTCCAAATAGGCAATATGGTCACTGGCATCAAAATTAATACTTCTGTCACCAAATGATTTACCCAAAAAACCGCTTAAAGATTTATTTTTACTCGAACTCAATTCTTTTTCTGTGTTTAAAACATTTTGAGTATGTTCTTTATGTCTACGCTGTTGATATTGCACTTCATGACCAATAAAATGTTGATTATCGCTTGCACTCTCACCCTTTGAAGAAAATTGTGCTGCAAAACTTGAAACATAATTACTGGATTTGGGTGTTGAAGTAGCTACGCTACTACCACCCAATTTCTTTGATTTCGTTACGACCGATGTTGATGTACGTGTTTCTGTTATTGTTTGCTTTTGCTGGTGCGTTTGAGCTCCACTTAATGTAGAAGACGTTGTGGTGTGTGTTGAAATTCTGTTTTTATTTTCTGGACTTTCTTCACTTGAATAATCTGAAGTTTTTATTTTAGTTTGTGCCATCTTGGAGGGACTATCTTTGCCAGTAGCTATAGAGGAAGATGATGTTACTTCAACTGTTTCTTCAACAATAGTTCTGTAATAAAGAAATAATTTTATTTATATTATTTAGAATTTTTTATTCATTTACAATTTATTATACTTAGATTTTTTATCATGGAATATTTAAACTGCAAATATTTTGTTTCGCTTGAGAAAAATTTGGCTATATTCCACATGAAAACAACCCTCAAAGTTATCAACAAAACAAGTAACAATAAAATATTTCCTCAAAATATATACCTTTAGATCATACATGACGTCATTATTTAGCAATTTCAATTTTCGTTTTTATAAACAAAAAATATTTTCAAAATACCATCTATCAAACTGTATTTAATGTTTACTACAATAAAATAATTCAAAATTCTACTTAATTGTTTATACTTTTACTTTTATTAAATGCATTTTAAAATCTCTTTACAACTGGAATTGGTGTGATTTTAACCAAAGCTTTAAAATATTTTTTTTTATACCTGAAAATTTACATAAATTTTACAGCTCTAATTATATGTATACGTATGTCTACATATTTTGTTAAAGGTTTGTTTATAAATATTTTGTTAGATTGAATTTGTTAATGATTTGGATTTGGCGCTTTATTTTTTATTTGGTTTGTTTTAATTTGTTTTATTTTCTAAAGTTTTCAAAGAATCCAAATGAATTAATAATAAAACGTGTTTGAATGTAATAATTGTATATATTTATATTATATACATACGTACATATTGTTTTATTCACTCAATAGTCAAAAATATATTTCGTGTCTTCTCATTTCAAATGATGACGTTATTTTTTGCTACGTCGTTATAACAATTTTTTATTTTATTTTTGGCCGTCATTTGTTTTATAACTTTTAACAACTACATTAACATAATGGACTATTTATTTTGTTGTTTGTATTGTTCAACGACTTGATTTAAAAAAAAAAATAATAATAATAATTTGAAGGTCACATAGCACGTTAAATGTATGTATGTATTTTGTTTTTAAATATTTTTAGATTTTCTTGAGGAAAAATTTATATGTTTCAGATTTTAGCTCGAATATATTTATTCTTAGATAGATTCAAATATGATTATTTTTAATATTATTAAGATCTAATCGTTTTTATCATTTTAATTAAATGTTAAAATAAAAACATAATTAAAAATGAATTTTTAAAGCTTTCATTTCGAAATTAGTTATTTAAAAAAATATATAAAATTCATTCATTTATTTTTATTCTTAAATATTTGATTTTAATTTTATATGTTTAATGAGCTTTTAGATAAGATTTAGAAATGATTTAAAATTAATAAAGAATTATAAATAAAAATGGGTACTTTTCAAAATGTATAAACAGAATTTCAACAATTAAGGTCATGTTGATAAAAAAATTTCCCAAAAGAAAATGTTATAATTATAAATAATGATAATTTTAATATTTTGACATTTAATAAGATATTTTAACTTTTTTTAAAGATCAGATAAATTCTGAAATTTATTTCAATATAACTTTTTAAAAATCCCTTAAACACTGAACATATTAAAAATTAACATTAATCAAAAACCAATAAAGATTTATAAATTGTTATGTTATTCTATTTATCAAAATCAAATAAGACATTTTCAACATATAATGTAGACCAATGATCTTTACTTTAAATTAGCCTGTTTATATTGAGAATTAGACAATTTAAATGAAGTGAATTAAAGCCTTAGAACTTTCATGACTGTCTTAGAACTTCAAATTGATTGATGAATTTCGAATCACAAAAGCTTTATTGCCCATTGTTATATGTAAATCATGCTTTATTTTTTATTTAATAACTAATTATTAAATGAAAATAACAAATAAATCTTTACTTACTTAACATTTGGTGCCAAGGATTTTTTCTTATGATGTACATGTGGTTCATCGCCAACATGATCACAATTTTCATGATCACAACTGGAACGTAAAAATGGTGTTTTTGACCTCGATCGACGTCTAGTCTCTATAGTATATTCACTCATCTTTTATACTTTTATTTTGACTTTTTTTATTTTTGGAAGCTGTAAGCAAAGTAAAATAAAATAAGAAAAAATGCGGAACGTGTGTGTAAAGATTAAACAAATAATAACAAAATAACTTTTAATAAAAAAGAAATATAAACAAAACTGTTAAATAAATAAACACAAATACAGGGTGATGTATGCATACATACATTGTTATTAAAAATACCAGAAGTTTTAACCACATAGATTGATAATAGCTTTTTCGGAGACGCTCATTCTTATATACAATTATGAATGTACATATAAGTGAAAAGTATACGATGTACGGGGTAAGATGTATTGTAAATGTTGTAAAGAAAAAGGAGTGTTTTGTTTACATAAATAATTATGTGCATATGTATATGGTATAGGTAAAATCAAAGTAATTTAGTAATATTTGAGAAAAAGTTTGACAAAAGCAGAAAATACTTTTATTTACTGTAAAAGTTCAAATAAAAAATTACTCAATTGGCACTCATTTAAGGTTTAATTTAAATAAAGTTAATTTTGAGTAAAATATTTACAATCTTACAGATTAAAGGTTTGACAAACACAGAAAGAATTTTTATTTACTATAAAAGTTTTAATAAAAAAGTATTCACTCGGCGCTCATTTAAGGTTTAATTTCATCAACATTAGAAAATAACTAATAATAATACCAATATGTAAAACAAATTAATGAAATATAAACAATTGCTACAACGTGATAAAGAAGTACATGGCTATGCAAAGAAAAAATGTTTTTGCCGCTAAAAAAGTACAAGTTCTATATAAATATATATAAAATAAAATAATAACTAGAAGTCAAACAAGTTTTTATGTTAATTAAGCTTTGTAATGAATTAAATTAATTTTTAATTGAAATACCTTTAAGGAATATTGATTTGATTTTAATATAAATAAAAATTACTTAAAATACGATATATTTAATTTATAAAAGATACACCCTTAGTTTATTAGTCTTTTGTGTTAAAAAGAAGCGCAATAATTCAATGAGTGATGTTGTGTTTACTTAGTTCGTACGAACCATGTGGCAAATATTTTGCGGGTTAAATTAAATTGATAAGTTTTGTCGTTTTGTTGGAGAGCAAAAGAAAAGAAATAACGTATTTTATTTATACATAGTAATAAACGTGAACCATAAAGCGTAGCTTGAAAAGGGATGGAAATATTAGAATTGGCTTGTTCTTTTATTAAGCAATGATGTCATTTCTATATATCTATGTTTGCTTTCGTTAGCTAAAGCAAACATACATAAATAACGAATTATTGGCTCAAAATGTTTTTTGAGTTTGAAAAAAGCAAATAACAAACAATAAAGAGTAAATACAGAATAGTAAACTTAGCACTTAAACTAGGGAATATAAATCCGATCGATTTCGGCAAAATTTTTGCACATATCCGAGATCGACTCTATTCCAATAAAAACGTTGAAACTTTTCTAAATTAATAAGGTGACAGAATTGTTTTTTGTGTTTCTTAACACTTGCATCAATATATAATAAAATTGTTGAATAGTATTTAATTACTACTTGATACATACTAATATATTTACTTCAGAATTTGAACATAGCAATTATTTATGTCGCATTTGATTTAGTAAGCGGAAGGGGTAAATATATGTAAAAATTTAATACTCTCCAATACTCTTCTCCAATATTTTATGCGAACTCAGAATTGAGGCAAATAAATTTGATAGTTTCTTTAACAAAATAAAATATAATAAATGTCTAACAATTCAATTTTATTATATTTTAAAAGATGTATGTAGGCCCAAAGCTAAATGCATGTTATGCGATTTATTAATCAGAACATAAGTAAATTATTTAAAAAATAAACAATTAATTTTATATTAATTTTAGCTTGAAAAGGAAGTAAATTTTCATTAGAAATTTTTCATTAAAAATTTAATTTCTTATTACTTGATACAAATTTAATAAGTTTTAATTGCATTGCAATTAAATATCTGGGTACCTACATACACGTTCATATATAATAATATAGGTATACTACGCCCTTAATAGCCATTTAAATATTTATTGTCTCTTTCCAGTCGAGCCCTAACCGCGAAAAAATCGTAAGTGCAAAAAACAAAACTTTACAGGAGAAGCATTTTTGTTTGTATGAATTGAAAACCATAGTTTAAAATTTTTAATATTTTATTTACAACTTTTTTGTTCCCATACAAATCAAGGCACCATATAGAACCGATTTATATTTTTATTTTTAAATATTCCACACTACGTAATAAATAAGAATATCTTGCGTAAAATTGTACAAAACTTTTTAATTTATAAGCAAATAAAGAAATTCAAATATTACACAATTTTATGCAACATTACAAAATTTAGCACAATTTCTACAAAGTACTCAAAGGAAAAATTAAAAAAAAAGCTATTTAAAAAATCTGCTTTCTTACACGGATTTTAAAAATAATATGAATTGAGAACACGGGAATTGGGCTCATTATAAAAAAAAAAATATCTTGACAAGTTGGCGATGAAAAAAGTACAGCATTGAGAAAAATAAAATCCAATTTTACATTACTCATCTCCAATGACAATGAAAGTTTTAGAACTTAATTTACCCAAAACTCTTTAGCTGCTCATTTGATAACTTTTTCAAGTGTCGGAATGCCATTTTATTTTATAAGATTGTAAGAAATACTAAGACTCTTTCATTGTGCAATTCTTTTTTTTTATCCAGCTGAGGATATTTATATCTTAATTTTTAACTACTATGTTCTTTTTTCTTATTTTACATAATATACTACCAATAGCGCCCTTTCAAGGATGTAAATTTTTGGCGGCTAGGAAGCCATTATCTAACTACAATTTATTGTATATACTACTATAGTATATATATAGTTTTTAACTTTTTAAAAAAATCGCAATAATTAGTAATCTTGCTCAAATTTTGCCTAATGCTGTACCAAAAATATTTATAATTAGAATATGCTCCGTTTTTTTGTAAATAAGAGAAATTTTAAGAACGCGAAACATTCATACACTTATGTATGTATATTTTTGTTTAAAGAATTAGTCAGCCAAAATGAGATGTTTTTAATAAAATTATTTTCGAAAAAAAAATTAATCTCTTAAAATAGAATAAACTATTGCATTTACGAGAATAAGGTGAACGTGAATACAACTGTACTTGAGAATTCAAAGTCTCAATAAAAATAACATTTTACACATAAGGTTGAATAAAATATAATAGAGGTTTTCATCCAATCATATATTTGCCTTGTAAAGCTAATTTCTGTTCAATTGCAATTGCTAGTTCCACTATTTTAAAATATTTTGTTTATTATTTGTATGAAAAAAACTAAAACAGATATTAACAATAAAATATATAAAATTTTTAGCACGCTTTTTACGATATGTAATAATTTTGAATAATATTTAAAATCTAAATTCTTCATCGCTTTTTTACAGTCTAAACCCTATTCTAAGCACCCCTAAAACAATAACATTGATTACAAAAACAATTGCTATGACACATTCCAAAAGCACACATGTTGAAAAATAATAAAAAAAATCTGCAAGAAAAACACAAATATGCAGGAAAAAAGGGAAAGGAAATAAAAAAATATGTAGCTGTAAAATTTTCTTGGATTTTCTGTACACTTCAATACACACAAACATATTTTTATCGATCAAATGGAAATGCAGAGAAAAACTTGTTTTCCCTCAATTTTTCTTTAATTTTAATTTCTAACAAGACGCGGTGGCCTCTAACTATAAGACAAAAACAACAACACTCAACATTTCATAAAATACTTTTATACACATTATTTTAATTACAACAACAAAGCCTTAAGAAGCACTAAAAATGCGGTCATCGCTGATTTTGAACAAAATTGATTAGGATTGATGGCGATAAAGACGCCAGATAAACTTACTTTAACTAAGGATAAAAATGAACACTGTTATTTTTTTTATTCATAAAATTTATAAAGAATTTTAGTTTATTTTAATGTTTTAACATTTTTGGACACTTCTGAATAATTTTTTTGCGGTGTTTTGTTTGGATTTCACACTGTTTTATATATATATATATATTTATAATTTTCTTTTAATACACTTTTTTGTTTTGTACGATGTTTAATTAAAAATAAACATTAATTAGTCACTCTAATAATTTATGCAAAATGTTTTGTTTCTAATATTGTTGCTTTACTTTGTAATAGACAAATTCTAGGTAGGCGTTTACCGACGAACGTCCATTTGCTACAATTTGAAAAATGCGAATGACGCAAAAGTAGAGACCTACGTCGAACGATTTCACAATCGTCGGCGGCGGCTTAAAATCGGCCGAGGCCGGCTGAAAGGTGAACATAACGTGAACGCGCCGTCCACAACGCTTTTTTCATGTTCGAGCAATGAACAAAATTTTGTGCGCACATGCATTTGGATAGTGTGGACTCAATATGTTCATGTTTTGTTCTTGTTCGCACACCGTTGTTCCCACAATTGTGCGAGCAACCATGTCTGACATCAAACTTCATTTTGTATGCGGATGAAAAGGCGTTGAATGTAAAAGTATCGAAATGACACTGTCGGCAAACAAAAAATTATGATTTGTTCGACAAATGTTCTGCCCACTCAACAAAAACAAAAACCCCTTGCATTTTTACACTAACAAAATGAAAGGGGTTGTTGTTTTTGTTGATGTGCGAGTACTTCATAATTATGCTATGGGTCCACACTATCCAAATACATGTGCACACAAAATTTTGTTCATTGCTCGAACATGAAACAGAGTGTATGGTCGGCACGTTAGAGAAATTTGTATCAAGACAAACGTAAAATTTTGTTTGAGTTGCATATAATTTTTTTTCTCTATCAATAGGGGAAAACGTATATCATAATAAACCATGTAAAAAGTACCAAAAACAATCGAGATGGCGTCTTTTACCAAGCATTATCAAGACAAAGTTGTCACGACAATAACGCAAAAACACTCTAGCCGTAATATTTTAAAATACTTTATAAATTATTTAGCGAAACATCGGCCTGTGAATGGTCTCATTTATTCGTCAACTTAATGGTATGTAATTTCTGTCCATATTAAAATATATTGTGATCTTAGGACCGTCTCTTTATAACATATTTGTCGTATACATTGTTTGGATACAATGTCCGAATATTTAAAAAATGAAAATCAAATAATTGTTCGATAAAATTAAAATCAAGAATTTGGAGTAAAATTTTATTCCTGCAATTTGAGGCAATTAAACAAATAATTCAAGTAAAAATATTCAGCCTAATAATAAAACCTGAAAAGTCGATTTTAAGCCCTAGAGTAGACTATTATTTTAAATTTCTTAGCCCGGGTTCACACATAGAAATTTTTCTTGCCACAATTCTGAGTTTATAGCGGAGAGAGAAGAAAAGAATACTAAAATTTTACATTCTCTTTACCTCTCTCGTGTACAAAGACAGAATTTCGGCAAGAAAAATTGCTGTGTGTGAACATTGAAAGTATTTTTCAATGAAATTAAATAACAAAAAGCTCATTTTAAAATTTAAAATGAAATTTTTAAATTTTATTTTAATTTATGTCTCCTAGACATTACTATGTCGAACACATAAAGTACACGAAAATTTTTTGTTCATGTGCTGCAAACAGTTTTTTAGTAAAATTTCTTCGTTTTGATATTTTTATTTTTTTTATTATCAATACTAAAATTTCTTCTTTGGAGAATATTCCTGTATTTTTAATAGCCGTTTATAGCATTTGCTATAGCTATGCAAAGCAAAGGACCAGAAAACTTAAAAAAATTACCATGACAAAGATAACAAATTCAATTTAATCATGTTTTCTTATGTGTATGTATTTATTTATTCCTTTAATCAACTTTTATAAACTGTAGTTTATTTTATTTTTATTTATACGATACTTTTCTATTTAATATTTAAATATAAACTTCTGCCATTTTCTAAAATTATTTTCAAAAATAAACTAAAATATAGTCAAAATCGTAAAATATTAACAAAAAATAAATAAAAAGTTAAGAAAACTAAAAACAAATCTAAAAATAAATTTGTAAAGCTGCAAAACGTAAATGTTAAGAAAAAGTATCTGAAAGTCAAAAACACACCAACTGTGAAATTAAATAGCAAAACTACAGTAATTTAAAAATAAAAGTAAAGGAAATCTCAATGCTATAGCAAAAAATAACATTGTTCTTTTTGTGGAAACTTTATAAGTACAAAGAGAATTTAAAGGAAAAAACTGGAAAACAAGTCAAGCGAAGAAATCATTTTGCAAAAAATCTCCTCCAAACACAGTCTACTTATGTAAAGCTGCAGTGTCCAATTTTGGTTCAGGCTTTGAAGCCATACCCGACAAAAGTTTCTTAATTTCGGCAATAGCACGGCCAGGATTCAAACCTTTGGGACATGTGCGTGTGCAGTTCATGATAGTATGACATCTGTAGACACTGAAGGGATCCTTAAGTTTGCCCAAACGTTCAGCGGTGTTTTCATCACGGGAATCGATGATCCAACGATAAGCTTGCATAAGAACAGCGGGACCCAAGTATTTTTCGGCATTCCACCAGTATGAGGGACATGAGGTAGAACAGCAAGCACATAAGATGCATTCATACAAACCGTCCAATTTGGAACGATCCTCTACAGATTGCAAATACTGAGCTTTACCTTTTTGCTCGACAGCTTCGTTTCTAGAAAAGGTTTAATCGCTTATAAATTTTAAAGAATTAAAAATAAACAAATTTAAACCATACTTGCGTTGCAACCAGGGTTGAATAGATCTGTATTGTTCATAGAAATTGTTCATATCGGGCACCAAATCACGTACCACATACATATGAGGCAAAGGATAAATCTTCAAGGGTTTTGAGGTGTTGGTATCGATTTTGCTAAAAATTGTATATTTATATTGATTTAAATATTGTTACATATATATTTTAAAATTATATATCCTATTAGCTTTCTAAAAAATGTTTTATTATTTATTTATTTCATGAATGATCTTTTTTATAGATAACGAGAGTACATGTTTTACATTTTTATTTCAATCGAAAAAAGAATCTTTAATATCCAAAAAAATAATACAAATCCATCATAATATTTTATTTTTATCAAGTTTAATTTTTTCATCATGATCGAAATAAAAAATATTAATATCTTTTGTGATATATTACATATGTTAAATATGTTGTTTGAAAAAGTCTTAAGTGTGCATAAATTTACATAAAACTTTTTTAAATAGAAAACTTTGTACTAAAATTTTTCTTAAAATAAAAATACTTTTTGAAAAAAGGCACAAAATTTCATAAAAATGAACAACTAAGAAGGAAAATTTATTAAAATAATTAAATTTAAAATAATAATTTTGTTAAAATATAAAACCTTTAATGAAGTAAAAAATGGTTAAAGTTGTTTCTATTTATTCAATTTTAGTTATTGTAAAACAGGTATACATCAACATAAAAAGTTATATTTAAGACAGGTAGATGATATTGATATTATTTGTATGCTCACAAAATTTACAAAGACCATAACATTTTTATATTAGAATATTTGTCATAAAATTGTTTTTTTTTAATAGAGAAACTGTTAGTAACCTTTAGAATTTCAGTTCAATTCTATTATTGAACAATAATTATAATAAATAAATACTTTCTAAATATTTTCTTGTTAAGGTATGTATTGGATTTATATTTCATTGTTTTTTATTTTTTGTATATATTTCATAATAATATAAATTAAGTTTAGTTTTAAGAGGCTTATTACGTTACTGTTAATAAATAAGTAAATAAATAAATATTAAAGTTTGATAAAACAAAAAAATCCATTCTATTCCAAAGTCAGTAAAAAATATTATTTTCTTTTCAAATAATACACAACTTACCTAATACAAGCCAATGTATTTGTACCAGCAATATTCATGGCACAAGAACCGCAAATGCCTTCACGGCATGAACGACGGAAAGTCAAAGTGGGGTCCACTTCGTTCTTGATTTTAATCAAAGCATCCAAAACCATAGGACCGCATTCGCGTAAGTTAACCTCATAGGTTTGCATATAAGGTTTTTCACCAGCATTATCGGGATTCCAACGATAAATTTGGAAAGTTTTAATTTGTGGTGCAGGGGCTTCTTTAGCTTGAGCCTGCTGATTTTGTTGATTACCAGATGTAAGAGAGCGCAACTAAATAGCACAGAAAGCAATAATATTAAATAATTATTAAATTATTAAAAGTCAAAATTTATAGTATATAAACGTAGGGGGTGTGTTTGTGTTAAGCTTTTAATAAATTAAATTTGCACATGATTCTCTCATTGAGTAGTAGAAAATTAAACTAAGGGTTTACATAACAATTTTTTATTGCAAAATTATATTTTTAATATGTTTTTTTGTTGCATTTGCGTGCTATTTCTGATTTTTTATATTTTCTTTATTAAATTCTTATGTAAGAATTTCCTACTTAAGAAGAAGACCCCACTTCTATTTTTTTTTCTACCATTGGTATTTGAAAAAGAAAATTTATTCCATTCCCTACCTGCTGACGTGCGGCCAAAGCACCAGTACGGCTCAACATCAAACGAGCTTCATTAACCAACATTGTTATCTATTTTATACTTAAAAAACTTGTTTAATTTAAATTGAATCGTTACTGCGTTTACAATTTACGATTTTATAATAAAAAAATAATTCGAACAATTTTCGTATTTTCCCCGTGGAAAATTTCTACTTGTTTATGAAAAACTCTCACAGCAGACTATCCATAAAAAAATAAAAATGTTGCTCTCAATTTGTTTTTGAAGTTAACAGTTGTCAAAATGTGACAAATGATAAGAAACAGAGTTGCATTTATGTTTGGTAAAAAAGTGGCAACAGTGATGAGATTAAGAAAATTGTATTTAGTGCCAAATTGGGATCTAAAAAGAGCCAAGTTAGGCCACAATAGGTTTTAAAGAATTAGGGGCTCAAAAATATAAAATCGGACAAAATAAAACGAAAAACTAAATATAAACAAAAATAGGTGTTGATATGTATTTTACATAGTATAATTACAAAGTACTCGCACATCTACAAAAACAACAATTCCTTGTATTTTGTTAGTGTAAAACTACCGCTCACATTGTCAAAATGCTATGAACAGAAAATGGGAGAATAAAGGAGAGGAAGACTAAAATACTCACGAAAAAATTTGACATGGGAATACAAAAACAATTTGACAGAAACGCGAGGAGCATCAATGAAAAAATTGTAAAACTGCTGTTCAAGGTAGATTAAGAAGGTAACGACATTAAAACAGCGGCCTGAGTTTTGTAATTCGAAGTGTAAAATTTTTGTTTATGTTTACATTTCTTTGCTTACTTTTCTGTTATTGCGTCTTTCTCCTCCCTTTTTATTATATGAATTGTTTCTGTTTTTTAGAAACAAACATGGTAGAATGTCAAAATTAACGTTGACATATCAGATTACAATACAAAAACAAAATACATGGGATTTTTGTTGGTATTGTAGTTGTTGTAGAATTGTCGTTTCCTTCTTAATCTACCTTGCTGCTGTTCTTACGAGTATACTTTCTAATTATACTATGAAAATTCTTTAGAGAAATTTACATCTCAAAGATTTACTATATTGTTCAATGAACTACTGCATTATATTTACAATTTTGTTGATCGGAACTATTCGTGTAAAATTATTTTAAATATTTTGACTTTTATGTACAAAAGGAATTTACAATAATACTAACAGAAAGTTAATAAACTTTCCATTACTGTTAATGAAATAATTTAACTTTTAGTTTAATATTAACTGGAAGTTAGATAACTTATATTTAAATTTAACTAAACCGAACTTTGTGTTAACGGGCATAAATGATGTTTTAATTTGAAGTACATACAACATATTTTTGTGACCCTACTCTTTAAATAAATACAATATAATATTAGTTTTTTCTCTTATTTTACTCCAAATGTGTGACACATATCCTAAGAAAACCTTTTAGCCTAAGCAAGGTGATTAACGCAGACAAATATACTACATATACAGCACCAAGAAGAACAATGAGGAAAAATGGTAGTAGAAAAATTGTTGATATTTACAGATAAACATCCAGGCTTTGTATAAAGACATTTAACAACACTTTACACGACAATTATCGTTAATGAGGAATATGAAGTACTCATCGCCAAGACATTAAAGCAAAGAGAAGAGTAAAAGAAAAAACTGAAACAAATACTTAAAACAATGGTAGTCTAACAATAATCAAAACAGTTAATTGCTAAGAAAATGAAAGAGAGGGGAAACTCAAGAAAAGAAAAAAAGGAAAACTTTTTAAAAGTGTTACAAACTCATGACAATAATGATTTTAATGAGCCCTGTAGACGATTTATTTGTTGAAGGGATTAAGAAAAACGTTATACATATGTATGTATCAAACAGTGTTGCCCTACGAATTGAGAATGGTACATCCATCCTGTAGTGGAATACATATATCTTATCTCTATAAAACTATTAATAATCGAGGTATGAAAATTTAACTATTGAAATTTATATTTATTGTCTGATTTTTATTTTTTTTTTTCTAAAACACTAAAAATCGATTTCGATAAAAATATCGATTTCTAAAAACTAAATAAAATGAATACAAATCTATAAATAGAGACATTTGCTTAAAAATTTTCTTCAAAAACAAAATTTTCCTTTTTATATATGTAAGTATATTGAAAGGATTTATTTGTCTCCAACTTGGGAAGCAATCCCCTTTATCTAAATACCCAAGAGACTAAACAAAAACTTTTTTAATCATTCATTTACCTTTAAGACAAAAAATAAAATATATTTGCAGGTGATTTATAAAACTCCGTTAATGACTCTAAAGAAATTACCTGAAAACATTTAGAATAAAAAGGAACCACAGTTACCACAAAAAAAAAAAAAAATACATATTTAATTTATATTTTCATTTTAATAAAAGTTTTTTTTAGGTTTAAATCCAGCATTATAAAAAACAAAACAATTTATTTGTGTGTCTGCGTCTATTCAGAAAAATTCACATAAAAAAAAAGAAATTTGAATCCTCGAGGTATTTTATTTTATATTTTCTTTTTTCATTTAGTTTCGTTTAGTGATTAGTGTTAAGCCACAAAAGAAAATAATGTTAAAACACAAACGGTGTGATATTTGATGAATTTCAATGTTAATGTTTTTGTTAACATTAAATAAACATAACTGTATTATAACTAGAAGAGAATGAAAATTAGAGCAACAGAGCACGAGAGATTGCAAATATAACAACCCACTACTATTAATGGTATTAAAAAGACAACAAAAATGTAAAATCAGCATGTCGCTTACTGTATTGTGATTATTAAATAAACTCACAGACATATATATGTATGTGTAAGTATTCAGATAAACAGAAAATAACTTTTACATGTACATTCCGATTAATGTTGTTTATTTTTGGAAAAAAGTACAACTTAACAAGCAAAACCTCAAAGTACATCATAAATGTTGTTGTATATTTGTGTACCAAACCAAATATAAACTAATAGAGGTTTTATTAAAATAGTTAATTTAGAGCACAGGACCTAAAATGTACAGATTCAGAGAGAGTGAGATGAGAGGTTACAGTTGTTATAATTCAAAAGCAAATAAACCCACTTAATAAACACTAACTAACACACAAAATAAATTTCACAAATGAAAAAGTGAAATATGAAAAAAGAAAGATATCAACACAGGTTAGTTTAATAAAATAAGTGTTCCCTTAAAAATCATATTATGTCTTACTCAAAACTTCTTTCAGGTCGCGGTGTCGTTGAAGATAAACAGTGTTTAGGAAGCTCTTTCGAATATCAATCTTGGGTTCCTTGATATATGCATGTATTTAAATGCATAATAAAATGTGTATCATGTATCTGTAAATTGTAGTAAAAGAAACAAAATAAAATACCGAATCAAAAATATGCCTATTCTACTATTAAATTCATTTGTGCCAATCGAATTACTTAGCCTTTAAATCAGTTGCACATAGAACCGACTAAACTCAATCGGCAAAAGAATTCGGTTGCCACAAAGAAACTGTTTTCTCTGTATAGATAAGTGCAAATTATAATTGATAACATATTCAAAGCTTGTAAAATTTGGGCTTTAAAAATTATAAAAAAATTATTATTTAGTCTTGGATAATTGAGTTCTTAAAATAAATTATGATAATAATAAAATAAATTTATATTTTATTTCATAAATTTGGCAACTGAAAAATCACTATTAAATTAGACCTTTAACATTAAAATGCCACTTAAATAAATATTAGTAAATATCTCTGTTTATGTGAAAAAACATTCATATGTTTGTGTATGACATTGATGCTGGTAATTAAACGGAAATTGTAAAACCAAAACCACATGATTTATACCAACAAAAAATTATAAAAGAAGGAAATGATTTTATTTTGGTTACTTATTTTCTGCTACAAAAAAGTAATTAGGGAAAAAAAACTTAAAGCAAGTTGTGTTTTGGGTTTTTTGGTTTAAATAAAACTTAAGTATTTAGTAAAATGTGACAGAAAAAATGGTAAAAATTTACTAAGTAAATTTACTAAGAAATTCATAAATAAATAAATAAAAATTTATTTGACTTAAATATTTTGTAAACAATTTAAGCCATTGAGTAACATATAGAGACAAAATTCTCGATTGACAATTAAACAAAATTTTTGTTTTGTATACAAAAATGTGTTTTTATTTTCTTTTGGCAACAAAAAAATATATTTGATTACATGTATTTTGTTGTTGGATGAGTTATGTTTTTGACAACCGACTTAGGTTTTTGATAATTAGTTTCGTCTCTTATATACATATATATATAAAATTTGTATGTAATATGATTAAGAATTAGTATTACTCATACGCTACGGCGTTTCTCTACGTCGAACGAAAATCTAAGCTAACGAAATCAAGTCTAACGAATTCGTATCAATTTGGGTTTCTGTATTTCTTACGTTTTCGTTCCATCAGAGTTATTGAAGAAAATCAAAATTTTGACCTTTAAAGATCTAGAATTCAACCAAATTGTATTTTACAACTTCAATCGAAATCAGTAAAAATGTTCTTAACAAAAACATTGATACAAAGAAAAACAACCAAAAACAATAACATTACAAATGTAAATAAGCGTGAATGTTGTATAAAAGGTAGGCGGTAAATTGGCGTACCACGACCACTTTTTGTTTACAATTTTATATTGACCTATGAAAATTTCGTTATAGAACATGCTTTCATTTAAGAGAGATATAGCAGAAAAATATGCAATTAAGTTACAACGGACACCCTGTGTTTCTAGTGTTTTGCTCATAACTTTTTAGTTTATTTACCGATATTACTCATTTTTAATATCAAATAAACCTTATATAAGATAAGAATATTTAGGCCAAATTTCTTCATTTCATTTCTATTGTAAAATTTTTAATACATTTTTTCAAATTTTTATTTTTGTGAAAATTTTATTGATATTTATTTTTATATTTTTTCTTTAAAAATATCTTACTTTTTACATTAAAGTTTATTATTTTATGATGTAAACATAAGAAACAAACAAATTGAGAATTAATTTATCAATGTAAAAAAAGAATAAACTTTAATTAAATAAAAACTCAAACTTTAAATTATTTTCACATGTTTATACAGCAAAATACTATGAAGTGTGAGTAAATATATAAGTATTTATTTACAAATGTGTAGATGTGTGTAAATTTGTTATCAAAATGTAAAAAATATATATTTTTTTTTACACACAAAACTCACTTTTCATGTTACACCCTTTTTCTAACCACTTAAACTGGCTTTAATTGAAATCACAGACAAAAAATGCTATAAATACTTTTACTTTTACAGGATCTTCACATTTATATTGTTATGTTTATCATTTTATATACCATTTATGTTTGTAGTTCTTTTGTATGTTTCAATACCAATGTTGCCAGGACTTAAGAAGAAAGAAGCTAAACATTACTTTAAAAACGTAAAAAAATACTAAATGACCCTAAAAAGGGCAGATTTTTTTATATTGTTTTATTTTCTTGTTCTCATTAGTTTTTGATATTTCTTAAAGATATATTACTGAATTTATAAATATAACATAAATAATTCCTATGGGTCATAAAGTTTGTTAAAAAGTAATTACAAGATTCTTGTGGAATAAGACAAAAGTTTTCGTTTACGATTCTTTTTTGCAAAAAAAAAAAAGCTAGATTTTGCTTTAAAGAAGCTATACTGGCAGCACTGTTGATTCAACACTTATGGTTTATTTATCATTGCATAAGCAAAAGGGAGTAGTGATTGACTCTTTGAATACTCAATACTACCATAGATATAATAGGAATATTTCGTCACCGAAAATGCAAAACAACGTAACATCACTTTTCATAATTTCTGGATTATTACATCCTTAAATATTGCCCTAAATATATTGATGATGAGTATTTTTATTTTCATAAAATATTTTTGAAGTTTTGTGGTTTACATTTTTTAGGATTTAAATTTGTGAAGCCAAAAGAAAGTAACATCAATACAAATTTTAGTAAAAATTGTAATACAAAGATTTCTGATAACTTTAACTCCAGAAAATGTTAAAATTTTTCATCGAAAAACTCAAATTTTAAAATTTTTATGTTACGTTGTTTTGCATTTTCGGTGACGATTAGTGAGTATCAAAAAATTATATCCCAGTAAACAAAAAAATATATCAAATTTGTAATGATTTGAAATAAAGCACTTTCCCAAATGTCAAGTGTTTGAGAATGGTTTAAAAATAACATGAAAATAGTAATAGTTTTCTGTTATTTTTGTAAAATGTTTAAAGTTGTCATTATGTTTTAGAATGATTTTATAATAACAAAGGTTTTTTTCACAAATGATTTTTAATTTGGAATCATACTTAAAATTCTAACCTCTATTCACATTTGACAAAAGTTGGAAAAACATGTTTGATATCAAATGTTAAAGTCATCATATGTCAAACGTTTGACTTTGTGTTTGCTGGGATAATACAAATCCAATGTTTACAAGTGAGTTTATTATATAACAACCTGTATTATTTTGTAAGGTATGTTTGTTTGTTTGTGTATAACTCATATTGCAAGCATCTTTTTATATGTTGCATTGTTATGGTTGTATCAGAGACATAAAATGCCATAAGCTGTCAAGTGTGACAGCATCAGAATGTTACAATAATAATATAAAAAAAAAAAATAAACAAATAATAATAAAAAAACAAAAAATTACAATAACTACAAAGTTGCTACATAAAAAAGCTGACAAATTTGTATGTCTGCTTGAAGAATATTTCACATGCAACGAGTCCATGAATAGAATGTTGTGTCAGCACATTATTTTATAAACTTAACTACACATCTACTTTTTAAAGACACAATTACAAAAGGATATCATTACCTGAAATGCAAAAAGCACAATCAATACATTTTTAAATAAGTTGAAAACTTTTTTTGATATAAAAACTTCTTTGAAAAAGATTATTTTTTACTTTTTATCACTTTTGTGATATTATGTATTTTAATGTAAAGCGCTATTATAACACAAATATTTTTGGTTATTGAGCTCTTTTGAATTTTAGGGAGCAATAT